>JASVEL010014133.1:0-148602 GCA_032618575.1 Nicotiana noctiflora
TAATGGGATTTAATTTTAAGTTTTCAGGACCCTCCTGGATAATGGGATTTAATTTTATGTTTTCAGGACCCTCCTGGATAATGGGATTTATTTTTAAGTTTTCGGGACCCTCCTGGATAATGGGATTTAATTTTAAGTTTTCGGGACCCTCCTGGATAATGGGATTTAATTTTAAGTTTTCAGGACCCTCCTGGATAATGGGATTTAATTTTAAGTTTTCGGGACCCTCCTGGATAATGGGATTTAATTTTAAGTTTTCAGGACCCTCCTGGATAATGGGATTCAATTTTTGAATTTTTCAGGACCCTCTTGGATAATGGGATTTAATTTTAAGTTTTCAGGACCCTCCTGGATAATGGGATTTAATTTTAAGTTTTCGGGACCCTCCTGGATAATGGGATTTAATTTTAAGTTTTCAGGACCCTCCTGGATAATGGGATTTAATTTTAAGTTTTCGGGACCCTCCTGGATAATGGGATTTAGTTTTAAGTTTTCAGGACCCTCCTGGATAATGGGATTTAGTTTTAAGTTTTCAGGACCCTCCTGGATAATGGGATTTAATTTTAAGTTTTCAGGACCCTCCTGGATAATGGGATTTAGTTTTAGAATTTTCAGGACCCTCATGGATAATGGGATTTAATTTTAGAATTTTCAGGACCCTCCTGGATAATGGGATTTAATTTTAAGTTTTCAGGACCCTCCTGGATAATGGGATTTACTTTTAAGTTTTCAGGACCCTCCTGGATAATGGGATTTAGTTTTAAGTTTTCGGGACCCTCCTGGATAATGGGATTTAGTTTTAAGTTTTCGGGACCCTCCTGGATAATAGGATTTAATTTTAAGTTTTCAGGACCCTCCTGGATAATGGGATTTAGTTTTAAGTTTTCAGGACCCTCCCGGATAATGGGATTTAGTTTTAAGTTTTCAGGACCCTCCTGGATAATGGGATTTAATTTTAAGTTTTCAGGACCCTCCTGGATAATGGGATTTAATTTTATGTTTTCAGGACCCTCCTGGATAATGGGATTTATTTTTAAGTTTTCGGGACCCTCCTGGATAATGGGATTTAATTTTAAGTTTTCGGGACCCTCCTGGATAATGGGATTTAATTTTAAGTTTTCGGGACCCTCCTGGATAATGGGATTTAGTTTTAAGTTTTCAGGACCCTCCTGGATAATGGGATTTAGTTTTAAGTTTTCAGGACCCTCCCGGATAATGGGATTTAGTTTTTAGTTTTCAGGACCCTCCTGGATAATGGGATTTAATTTTAAGTTTTCAGGACCCTCCTGGATAATGGGATTTAGTTTTACAATTTTCAGGACCCTCCTGGATAATGGGACTTAATTTTTCAAACTCTGAGAGTTCTGTAGGTAGCATAGTCCAATTAACACTTACATTTATGCCCCAGTCCCAAACTGGGGCAGAAAAAATTTCTTTTGTTTTGTCTGTTTTGCTGTAATGTCAGGCGCCCACCTGGACAACGAGGGAAATCATTTCAGAAATCTGTTCATGCTGAAGTAGCAGAAGCTCGCGGCAAGAATGCGAGTCAATAATCCGAGGTGATCAAGATAAGGAATTTCAATCCAGAAAAGAAAAAAAAAGAAGAAAAAAAAAAAAAAAAAAGAGAAAAGGGAGGTGAGTCCAAAATGCAGAGGCCGAGACAAGAGGTGGATCGCTCAAGACATGACTAAAGTCACAAGCATTGTATGTCCGGTTCCGATCCGAAAAGCAGAAGAAAAGGAATTAACACCTGCATCTAGCGAGCGTCAAGGTTCACATCTAAAGTCTACATGAAGAATCATTCAAGACCCAAGATCAAGCTTCAGAAGACTTAGAGATAGGAAACTTGTAACTCATAGTTAACAGGTTTAGTTAGTCTTTTTCATTTTCTGATTTTGATGTAATAACAGGACCGTGGGCTGGAACCTCGACGGCACTCGACTCGACTCTCCACCTCGGTAAACTCCATCATCTCATTCACTTCTGAACTACACGTGGCCTGATTCCTCTATAGCCGAGGATATGTAGGCAGCTCAGATACCAGAGCTCGGTCACATTCTCTTTTCTTCTAGTTGGTCTTTTAAATAAGGGTCAGGTCAAAAATCCTGTCTAGTCGTTCTTTGTCTGAAAATACTTTGTATTTTCAGTCAAAGAGGGGCAGCTGTAGACACGTAATTTTTGACCATCCCCGAAATTTTACCCGTTTTAGCGTAGAATATTTAATTTAGGTCTTATATAGCTATTTACACTAATTTTAACTCTTTTATATTATTTTTATCATAAAATTCAAAATACAAAAAAAGTTAGATTTTATTTTCAAGAATATTAGTGTTTTAGGTAGTAATGTTATTTGATTTTACAACTTGTTAAGCTTTTCTTATCCAACTTAGGCCAATTTTTAAAATTTTCCTTAGCCCACTATCCCAAAAGCCCAATTATCAAGACTAAAACCCTAACCCTTCACACCTTCTACAATAATAACATAACAATACTACACTACACTAACCTAGAGACCAAGACCTAGCTACAGCCGCCCCCCATGAACCCTTTCTTCTTCAATCAACAAACAAGAAAAACCCTAGAAAACTAAGAAGCCGCCGCCGCCCACCCCACCGGCTCCTGCCGCCGCCGAGCTAACAGAGGAGAGCCAGCCGCCAGACCTCCGGCTACCTTCCACCTGAAGGAACCGAACCGACTTCCCCTTCTTCTTCACTTCATACCAAACGACCACCCAAACAGAAAGAGAGACGGCCGCCCCTCCTTTCCACTACCCTACAGCCGCCAACTCCTCCACTATTATTGCCACCATATCTCCTCGTAAATCCACCGGACCTTATCTCTTCAAGTCGTAACACCGTCCAACTGAAGAAAAATGGCGACCAACCATCTTCTGCACAACAACTAACACACACACTTTTAGAGACCAGTGAAAATACGAACACAGCAGTCCAGCCGCCTGCCGCATCCGCCGCTGCGTCGCCTCCACCGGACCTTGACACCAAACACAACAATCGCTGCCTCCTCTGACGCCACTCCACATCGCAAACCAGCCGCCATTGCTCCCCCTCATCTTTTCTTCTTCTTCGCTCCAAAAAAATAGAAGCAACAACGAGTTTGAATTCGAGTTTTGTTTATTTCTCCGTTGAAGTCAGTCGATCGAGTCCGAGTTTGTTGTTCCGAGTTCGTCGAGGTCCGGTCAAGGTTCAGCCGTGTTCTGCTATTGTTTTCCATCTGAGTATTGTTGCTGGTTCGCGGTACCGGTTCGATTTCTGTTGCTGCTGTATTTTTGCAATTGGATTCGATATATTCGAGGTGTTATTCTTGCGCTCTCTCGGTTAATCGAAAAGTTTCGCGCTATAAGGTTCAATACTTCAATCCTTTACTCATTCTAGTGTTAATTATCTGCTTCGTGGTTTAATTTTGTGATTCGTTATCTGTGATTTTGAATGTGCCCGCTCATATGTTTGCTTGAATTGATTGCGAATGAATTGGAATCACTCGTTTAGTTATACAAATCTTATGCTTACTTTGAATTGGAAAATGAAACTGTCGGGAATTTAAAAGAACGGTTTGGGAAGAAGTGAATTAAAATAACAATTAGATCTAAAAGTTGTGGAAGGAGGCAAAAATAGAAGCTGTTTAATGTTCTTAATTTCTCATTTAGGTAGATTTGTTACCAATTTAACGTTAGTAGCATGTTTTAGGCCGTCATCACCGGGATAGGCAAGCTTTAGGATTTTGCTTTTGATTTTGAGGCGAGAGGTCGTTCCCGTAGTTAAATTTATCCGGGGAATGCCCCGTGAAGTTTGTAAATATTATTGTCCGGGGTATGCCCCGAAGTACTTGTATTTGGAGGTCGGTAGTAGTATTTGTAGTTTTTTCATTTTTTTATTAGGTGGGGACGATCTCGAGCCTCGTATGTGTTTACTTGTTTGCTTTTGTGTGTTGTTTTTACCTCAATTGAATATTTTAAAGCCAACTTGTTCGAGTACGCAACCGTGACCTTCACGGGACTTGGGGAATGCCTAACACCTTCTCCTCGAGTCAAATGAACCCCCATACCCGAATCTCTGGTGCAGACTAAGTTTTGAAGTCTAAAGTGTTTTAAAGGAAAATTATTTTAAAAACGGTGACCTGGCGCACCGAAACCAATGTCAGGTAGCGACTCTGAGTTAATTCCTTTTAAACACACATTTTTGTCACTTTCAAAATTGAAAACCCTTTTCAAGCCTTTTTATTAAATCTTTTTATTTATTTAAGAAGGTTTTGGTAAAAAAGGGGTGTGACACCCACCACATGGGAAGAGATTCATAATGCCTACTGTGCCGAAGTAAGAGCGGATCAAGACGATCTTAATGGTCCAATCAAATCACTAACATCAGTACAATCCGAGGTAGGGAAGGATCACCACAACGACGGGCGAAGGGACCACCCCCACGCTTCAACGGAGAAAGACATCAACCCTACGTTACAACACCCAATCCACCCCCTCTACGGCATGTACCGAACTAGTACCAGGAGCGGCACTCCTCTGTTGAGCCAACCTTCAAAACAGAATGGCATCGACCATAAATACAGGTCTGGGAGCCGTTTGAGGCACCCACTCCTGTCAGCCACGATGGACACCACCTTACCCATTTCGAATCTCCTTCTTTTTCTCTCAAATGGCTCCTCACCATTGGAAGACTCGTCCAAAGGTTGAGGGGCTGGTAATGATGCCGACTCCTCCATAATCACAGTTGTGGATGTGGACCCCTCGAAAGAAACTAGAGGGAGACCCCCTCGGATAGACTCACATAATATATTGCGAGCATCCTAGGCAACGCCGGATTGTGTGGAAATAGAGACTGGCACCCTCTTCTTGGAAGCTCCTCGACTTGTTGTCGTAAAGATAAACATGTGAGTAGGTTTGCAAAATTTTCAAGACAAAAATTAGAAGTCTACCTAAGGCAACTTTGGGGCCGTAGCGCTGCATGAATACATGCCACGTACGGGTCTTTTCCGCGTGGGGTAGCAAGCTAGAAACCCACCTCTTGAGACCGATGGCGAGTTGGGAAGGACGAGCCATAGCTGCAATACAAGAGTTAGAATTGTGACAGTAGCAAGTAATAAGGAACTTAACCAATTGCAGTACTTACGTGTCGAATTCCACCTCTCTAGGAACCCGGTAGGGTTAGAGACCACGTGTTTGGTCCTAATGAAAACATATTTATGCGAGAACCCACGACTTCGCTTAGTCGTCAGTTCCGGTCACCAATATTTTCGTACCACGGCTTCTCAAATGCACCATGGTCCCTCTCAAATAGACGACATTGAACAAATGTAAGATGTGATGAACCGAGACCTCACATCTGGCCAACTCCACATACTTGGTCAATAGAAGAAGCACCATTAGGCTATATGGCGTGAGTTGAGTCGGGCATACGTTGTGAAACCAGCAAAGCTCATCTGTCAAAGGAAAAATAGGAAGGTCATAGCCAATCAAAAGGGGTATTTGTAAAAGGCACAGTACCCTGGCCTGTGAACGTCTACTTAATCTTTCCTCATTGGGATCATCTCAACATGGGCATGTATGCAGTACTTAATACAGAGATAACCTAAGTGCTTTTTCCCCGACTAGGAAAGCACCAGAGGTGGAGTGAAAGAGTCCTTATTGAAATCACTTCGAGATAAAGGATTCTTTGGTAACAGCGCCTCCACCTTAAGAGGACTGATGTCCTTCTCTCTCCATCTCTCCGCCATCGAAAGGCGGTGGCACATATGATAGAGCGCCTGCGGGAATACTTACATCATCTTAGTGAGGTTCAGACATGATTTCGGTTAGGGAAAGAGTTGCACACAGTACAACGAAGAAGAAGGGGATTTTCGATCAAAGGAAAAAGTACTCGAAATGTGAAGATAGAAACTGAAGGGTTAGAACACACTTGCAAATAACCAAAGTTCAAATTAAGTTTAACCATTCCTCTATTTATAGGGGTGGGTAATGCCAGAATCGAGGTGGAAGACTTCAAATCAGCACAAGAAACCAAGCTCCAAAGCATATGTTCCCCTGCCTCGAGAAAATGCGTGATGACGATGCATGCGAACGCTGACGTCATACAAAGAAAGGTGCTTCATTTTGACACTCTAATAGTCATGATTACTGTCCCCCACCGGTCACGTCACAACCCTTTGGCAAGTCAAACTCTCCCTGAACGGAGGCATCAATTCCACCCGTCGAGGACGCATCTCGCCGCGACCCGACGAGCGGAGGGACTAACTGGAATGGGTCGAATTTGATCGACTACGTCCTTAGAGTAGCACGACCGACAGCTGAACATATGCGAGCTTCGACAGAGAAGTGACTTGGGTACAATAGGTGAAATGGCGTCATAACCCCATGGACCCCTTGATAGCATGTATTTTTTAGGTTTCACCCTTTAAGATAAAAAAGGGGGATCTCCTAGTATATAAAAGGGGATCCGAGCTTTGTAAGGGGCTGGTCTTTTTGAATATACAAATTCTCTCTCTTCTCTCTCTCTAATATTCTCTCCCGTCTCTCTCTCTCTCCCTTATACTTTTATTGCAAAATCGATTATCAAGATCATCCGAGGGTTTATTATTTTCGATTACGATTTACTCCTTCATCTCTTTTGATTGATTTGCTAAAAAGGTATTTAGCAACTTTTGAGTCAAACAATAAATATGTTATTCTTTTCTTGATGATATAGAAAAATCAAGTATGATTAGAAAATCTTGACAAATATCTCACAATTTATTCTAAACATACCGACTCTAAATTCTAGACTTTAGTTTTTATCTTTGGCACAGACAAGCCTATTGCCACTACCTTCCCTTTAGTCCCGTGATAATATATGATGTCGACGTTAATTTGTAAATATGCCAGCTAAAACAAAAAAGTTGCATTTATGCATACTATACTTTTCTTTTGTGATTATGTTTTTTATTTATTTTCTTATTTACGAGAATCCAAGCTTGTGTATATATTATGAGGTGGTATATATGGGGTCCATGAATGATACGGGTTATAAAGGTAGAAATAGGAACAAAGACATGATATGTAGGATAATGCCCATGCGAAGGATTAAGACTTCAAAAAAGAAAATGGAAAAAACAAATTGCCCTCTCTTTTTCTCCTAATAATGACACAATATTATCTTCTATACAAAAATACTCCTCCATGCTATGATTAAGAGTGACACTAAAGAATCTCAATCTTATTCGTCAAACCCTTCATAAATGAAATGAAAAGGAAGATTTTAAATAGCTTGAGAGTGACTGTTCTATTAATCATATTAATCCAAAAGTCACCATGAAAAAGCATTCGTATACAAATTTCCAATGCATTCATGTATGATATCTTAATATGTGTGTGCTTCAAAATTATTGCATATCATATTTGTTTTTGGTTGTAATTTATTCTATTACGAAATTAAAATTAAACTGCATCACATTCACCTGTCCCATGAAAATTTTATATTTATGCTTTTATTGCTGTATCTTACTTGACTGTGACGAGAATAATGCAGATTTTCATATATAATTAGTCCCTTTTTTCTTTCGTCGTGTCACTACTCTTAATTACTATATGCATGCATATAATGAGTGAATTAAAAGTTAACTTGGCTTTAGTTTCTTAATTAGTTAGATGAAGCACTTTACGCTATTAATTATATCAAGTGGTTTGGTTTTATGCAAGCACTTTACGCATCATTAATAGCTTATTAAACCGAGTCTTTTGTAAGATGATCTTATTGTGTGTGTTCGAACATCTCTCTGTTTGTGTGTGCCTGTCTACTTCTAAATAGGATTTCTTGAAATAATTATTCACGTATGTACTTCAACAATAAATTTATAGGAACTAATATAACTTCTTCCAAAAACAAACACTATTTTGATGAATTTAATAAGTGCAACCTCATAAAAAATAAGATTTTCTTTTGTATTATCAGGATTAAAAAAAAAAAGAACATGGATATTTGCTAATAAAGAGTCCCGAACATGGGCGTAGGTAGGTGTTGTCCTGATTTTCTTATTTAATTTTCCGATCTCTTGAAGAAAAGGACATCACATTCACCTTGATTAGGTTTTCCTTCTTGTAGAAGGAAATAATAAATATTTCATACGTGTTTAGTCCCTTTTCTTGTGGGAAAAGATTTGGAGTTTTATAAATTGATGATCTTTCCTTCACATTTAGTAGCATCTGCAATGTAGCCATATAGGGTTTGAGAGACATGTTTAGGGGGAGAACTTTACGGGACAAGTGTTAGTGTGTCACTTGTGTTTGCCTCTTCGTGAGGTTGTTCTCTCGATATTTTGTACTCTCCTTTTATATAGTGAATTGCTCATCTCCACCGTGGATGTACGTCAAGTGGCCGAACCACGTTAAATCTTTGTATCTCTTTTGGCATATTTCTCCTTTGTTGTTAGATTTATCGTCATTCAAGGTTTACATTACTAGCTCCGCATTTTATTTCAATCCTAACACAAACTAAGGGAACCTCCTTTATCGGAAAATTATATTGTACGAGTATAAAATTATTTTTATGTACATATATAGTAGATGTTAAATATCTGTTGCTTCTTCGTATGTTTACTTCTTTATATTTTATTTTCTTACTGAGAATTTTAACCAAGGCGGATCTAGAGTACCGGGAGCGAGTTCAGCCGAATCCAGTAGCTTTAGTTCGAACTATGTATTTGTCTTAAAAATTCAATTAATATGCATAATTATTAATTTAAAACCCAGTAACTTTCAACAATTAAAAATCCCCAATTCATAAGCTTGAAATCGTGACTCTACCTTATGATTCTCTAACTCTTTCGCAGATTTTGAATATAATTTCTTACTTAAATTTTCTACAAGATTATACCACAAGATAGTATCTTAGAAAAGTCATACTCAAGTAATCGTGGATATTCGGGGACCTTCTCGAATGATTACATGTCCTATTAAAGGAGACTGAATGATTTTGCGAGGAGTGAAGGGTGATTGAAATACAAAATATAGGCAATATACTTCATCTATTTTAGTTTATGTACACAAAGATATATAAGACATTCAAGAATACTTTTAAGACTTATGGTCTTAAATATATTATAAGAATTGTGTGATAATAAAGATTACAAAATTTGTTATCTTAAACATGTAATAATTTTGTGTGGACATAAAAGATTGCCATTATTAGTAAAATAAGAAATTCAAGTTAAATTATTTTTAAAATATTAAAAGATATTTATTTTTAACGAACTAATAGGATAATAATGTCATTCTTTTTTCAACAGATGGAGTGTGATGGCCTGATAGGTCATCTAGAATTTTAGAACCTAATTCTGTATTCCGAAGACTCAAATATCTTATTTTAGTATTTTTCGATTTGCATGCGCAGTCCGGGTATTTTTTTCCGAAAAGCTTTTATGTTAAGAACTGATAAAATATAAAATTTTGCTTTAAAATTCATTTGAGCTAACTTCGATCAACATTTTGAGCAAACGAACCTGGATCCATATTTTGATGGTTCTGATAAGTCTGTATCGTAATTTAGGACTTGGGCATATGCTCATAATCGAATTCGGAGGTCTCTAGCGCGAGTTATCGTATTTTATTGAAAACTTAAGGTTTAAAGGCTTAATGAATCTAAAAGGGTGACCAATGTATGACTTTATGGAGATCAGATTCGTATTTTATTTCCAAAATCTGTCATAGGTCCATTACTATATTTATGACTTGTCTGTCAAATTTGGTGAGAAACGGAGTTGATTTGACGTGATTCGGACACCCGGTTGTTAAAATAGAAGTTCATGAGTTTCTTGAAAATTTCCTTTGGTTTGGTGTTCAATTCGTAGTTTTAGGTATTATTTTAGCGATTTGATCGCCCGAGCAAGTTCGTGTAATATTTTTGGATTTGTGTGCATATTTGATTTGGAGCCACGAGGGCTCGGGTGAGTTTCGGATAGACTACGGAGTGAGTTTGGACTTAAGAAACTGTTGGTGTGCTTCAGTTCTGGTGCAGGCTTCAGAACTCGCAATTGCGAGGTCAAGCTTCGCATTTGGGATCTCTGTTAGGTTGGCATTTGCGAGCTACTCCTCGCAATTGCGAAGAGTAGCTGGATACCACATGGTTTGCATTTGCGACCAATTCTTCATAATTGTGAAGTGGGCAGGGGTATAGTGATCGCAATTGCAATCAAATGGTCGCATTTACGGGGTGGCCCATTATTCGCAATTGCGAACAAATCATCTCAATTGCGATGATAGCAGAAAATGTGACTTCGCATTTGCGAAGTTTTTCTCGCATTATGGCGAACCTCAGGTAGCAATTGCGACATCTGCAACTTGTTTAATAGATGAAAAACGAGATTTTCTCTCATTCTTCAAATTTTCAAAACAAAAAAACCTAGAGGCGATTTTTCCAAGAGCATTCTTCCCCATTGGTAAGTAATTCTAACTTATTATTATCTTTAATAATAAATATTTGAGATTATTTATTTATTCATGTAGAATTAACTATTAAGTAAATCTTTTTATACCCTTATTCGTAATTTGATGCTCAAAAGGACTTTTTGAAAAGTTTGACCAAACACAAATATTTATTGCCCAAAAACGCTTTTTAGATTAATTAGCTAAATACAAGCTTCTTTCCAAAAGTACTTAAAAAAAATACTTTTCAAAAGCAGATTTTTGGCCAAACATGATATTAGCCTGAAATTTAGGGAAAACAAATAAACACAGTTAGATTTGGTGTTTTCTTAAGGTCTTCCCACAGCAGATGAGGTTTGAAAATAGCAATATATATAACTATCGAAAAGAATAATATAAACAAGAGTACTCTTGTAGTCCTATTTCTGTCCTATATATGAAGGATCTCAGCCAACTATCCAAATTCAGATAAGGTTGAAAAGATCATGCAGACCCTAAAAGGGACAAAATCCAAGTACAAGAAGCATATAAGAATTTTAGGCAACTCTGAAATGATTCAAGTGTTGAAGAATCTTTTTTAAGGTTTTAGATAACATATTATATTATAATAAAACAATACAAGAAAAGTAAAGTAATTGTGTTGTGTTGAAATTTTTGTTGGTATACATAATCAACCTCTTCCTTTTGATAGATTATTGGCACATCATGTTTTTGAATAAGACAACCCACTAAAAATCATTGACAATGGTCAAATAGCTTCTTCCATTGAGTAGATTGTTGAATTCTGATATTCTTCCCAGTAGAAAAAGAAAATAGTTGCCTTCATTTTTCTTTTAACCCAGTATGGCTTTTAGAGGATTTTTGTAATTAAAGTAATTAATTTTGAAAAATAACAACAGAAGCATATAGTTTGCAGTATATCTTTCGACCTAACTCATGTGTAGCACATAAAAGTGACGACTCGATTTTTTAATTTAGTATTCATAGAATTATATAATAATCGTTTGCTTAATTATTATCAATCGTTTTATCATGAAATCAATCAAAAATTAAAGGTGTAGATTCAATTCAGTTAGTGTTTGCTGCTTATATCGCTGATCGGTATGTGATTGAAAAATATGATTTAGAAGAATCTGTCTTCATATTTAAGCACATATACTTCTTGAACCAACAAGCAATTGAAAAAAATGAGAAATGGAACTGAATTGAATCATGACAATACAAGATGCCTTCTGCCAATCAAATATACTTCTTGAACCAACAAGCAAAGAGCTAAAGAGAATTAACTTTTTTTTAGCATAAGATGCTTCCGGCCCATATGAATTTTTAGATGTGGAAATGACGTCAAGTAGTCACTTTTAAGTTTGTTGTTTAAAATATACTCACAATTCACACTATATTTAAAGATTATTCAATTTTACTCAAATTTCAGGATACAGAATCGTGGAGTTTAAACCTTCAATTTCAAACTTTAGGACATCGTATTCTAAAATTCGAAAATAATGTCCAAGGATTTGAATCTTATGTCCTAAATTTTAAATTTGTAGTTTAGAAATTCAAGACAATTAGTCCTAAATTTCAAATTAGCAGATCAAAAATTTAGGATACTATGTCCTGTATTTCCAAATCCGGGATACTTTAAATTAGAAGTTTGGATGAATTCACTAATCTTTAAATACTTTATAAATTATGAATATATTTTAAAGGATTAGTTACTTCTTATACCAAAGGTTGACACCTTATTTATTTTAAATAAATACTCTTTTAAAATTATATTCCATAGCTACCTTTTGATTTTTTTATAGCCAAATATCTATTTATGGTCACCTCCTACCCTTAAGCCATAAAATAAGCTTTGTATTATTTTTCTTTCTCCACTTATATTTTTCCTATACCCTCAAATTTTTCGTATCCCATATCCTGTATCTACTCTCTCTCTCTCTCTCTCTCTCTCTCTCTCTCTCTCTCTCTCTCTCATCTTTCACCTTCATCTTAATACCAGAACTCTCCGACAAAGCATCAAATCTATCTAGTTGAAGGAAGGAATATGTTTAATGTATTCTCCCTCTATTCTCCATCCAATTTGAAGGAAGAGATACGTACAAATCCACCCCTACCCCATATCTATTCTCTCTCTCTCTCTCTCTCTCTCTCTCTCTCTCTCTCTCTCTCTCTCTCTCTCTCTCTCTCTCTCATATTTCACCTTCATCTTACTACCAGAACTCTCCAGCAAAGCCTCAGAATTAGAGTTTTTTGGTGAAGACTTTTGGGCGGCCGAGCAATCATCCGATATAGACATTTTCTCCGGCGTAACAACGGCAACCGGAGGCAACGGAGGCGGCGAGACAACATTAGGGTTGTTCTTAAACAAAGACGACGGAGTTTCTATTAATATATTTAAATGTATTTCAATGTATCTCATTGTATTACCATGTATTTCATTGTATTCTTATCTTTTTTTAATTGTATTTCAATGTATCTCGTTGTATTCCATGTATTTCATTGTATTCACTGTCTCGTTGTATTCCATGAATATATTCATATATTTTTTTAATTAAAATAATTTATGTATTCAGATTGTATTATATCAACTGAAAAAATTTTCAGTATATTTTCTCTGAAGGTTGCTATGTTTTTGGGGTATTTTTCGGTTGAGAATCTTTTTTATAACTGGAAATACAAACTTTGTGTGTTATAATTGAGTTTGTTCAATCAGTTATATGAGGAGTCTATTATGTTAATTAATTCACTTTCCGTTTAAAAACAACACTATTTACGTTGTATTCACAAATACATATCGTGAATACAGTCGAATACAATAATCTATCTAGCTGTAATCACGTGTTTCATGCCATTAAACAGTCGAACACAAAAATATGTCTAGTTGTAATCCCCGATTTTATGCCTAGAAATGCTATTGTATTCATGAATACAGTAGCTTAAATACATTAAATACACTATAAAAAACCTAAAAATATAGCTATAGAAGTAATATAGTAAATGATAGCTATTAGCTAATAACCACTAAAACATAGTGATTTCTAAAAATTTCTCTATTTTAAATATCATACTTAAAAATTGCTATTGCTGCTTTTTGCACTTTTTAGTTCTCAATCTGCTTCTTAAATCTCAACTTCCGAAGGTTTTGGGCTTTTTGTCTTTTTGGTGTTGAACTGAAATGGGAAAATAGTGTAGTGTTCCTCTAGCTTAAGGGCTTTTCCAAGTTATCTTCTTCGAACATTTACCTAGAACAAATAATTTTAATTGAGAAACTCCGAAGATTTATCAAAAAATACATTAATTACCAACTATTAGCCATTTAATCATGCCACCAAAAATAGCTAAAAATACCAATTATATTTAACATTCAAAAAACCTACACAAAAAAAAAAAATCTTAATGGGTATTACTGAAATTCTTTGAAACACACACGAATGAGATAATATACAAAATTTCAGGAAGATTGGAGGTCATTTGGACTAGTTTTGAGTTATAATTTGCAACCAATAATATACTCCTACAACAACAACAACAAAAAAAAATAACAACAACAAAAAATGTCCAGTATTATCCCACAACATGGGGTCCAGGAAGGATAGTGTGTACGCAGACCTTATCCATACCTTGTGAGGATAGAGAGGAGGTTTTCAATTGACCTTCGGCTCAGG
This sequence comes from Nicotiana noctiflora, assembly GCA_032618575.1. Classification (NCBI taxonomy): domain Eukaryota; kingdom Viridiplantae; phylum Streptophyta; class Magnoliopsida; order Solanales; family Solanaceae; genus Nicotiana; species Nicotiana noctiflora. The sequence goes on from JASVEL010014133.1 coordinate 14,089, forward strand.
AAAGCACAAACACCACATTAATGAAAATATAAACAATTAGGGACAATACCAAAAAGCCATATTAAAGGATATACGCAGACATCCTTAAAATAAATTATGTTGTATACACGATATACAAAGTGATATACGCACATATCCTTAAAATCTGTGTGTGATGTACACTGATGTACGCGATATACAATGTGATATACACATGTCACAGTTGAATTTTTAGGTATGATTTTTTACCTGAAACAGTCTAAATCACTTCTAATCTTGCTCAAATTTTGTATATAGCCTCATTTAGTTTTTCAACCAATTTTAATCACACCCACTCGTTCAATCCAACAAAAAAAAAAAAAGAGAAGAAAAATAAATTTGAAATGTATTTTTTCTCTCTTAGGTTTTGCTTTTGATTTTCTCTAACGTGAGATCAACCTTATCTTTTCATCTCACTGATTTTTTTTTGCATAATTTGCAAGAATTTTTGCTAAACTATGAGAGCGAAAGAGAAGAGATAAAAGAAAAAATACAAAGAGAGAAAGAGGGTGGGAAGTAGTGAACCAGAAGATAAGCGAGTGGCAGTGGGGGTAAGCGGAAAGAAGACGTTTTGGCGCCAATTATTTGAGAGAAAATATATACGGGAGTAGTTTTTTAGGATTTGGATATATAATGCCAATTTGACTATAAAATAAAACTAAGTGTTTCAAATCACTTTCAAACATTCTTAAAATTAGACCAACCATCCCCGCAAATCAAAAAATATAAATAAACATACGAAAAACATCAAATAAAAAAACAGAACTCAAATACAAAACGACCGGCTATATCGTTACATGCCAACAACAGATTTAAGCTCCTCATGAAGTTAGTATGCAGTGCCGGCTCTAATAGGTATGGGGGTAAGGCAAGTGCCTTAGGCCCCCAATTTTGGGAGGCCCCATATTTTAGCAATAATATAGTATATTTTATAGGTTTATAGGTTTTTTAAAATAAAAAATATTATATATCTAGTATTTTTGTACTTTTCATATAAAAAGAAAGAAACTTTTAGGTATATTATTAAAGTAAAGCTTAAAATTGTAGAAAAATAATTTTTAATTTGATTTGATTTGACAATTCTACTTTTTACTCTTCTTTTTCCGGGTAATCACAATATTTTAATTTCATTTCACTCTTCATATTTCATATATTAGACATACTCTTCTTCCTTTCTCTTTATTCATGGTTATCTTCTTTCGGCTAGATTTCTTTCTTTCTTCAAGACTCCAACAAACCAACAACTAGATATTTTGAAATCAAAGTCTTCAAAGTTCTTGAATTAGTCAGTCATTGAGTGATATTATTTTAACTCTCTAGTATTATTTTTATTTGTTATTTATTATTTTGTTAATTTTACTCCATACACATATTGTTTAATTTTTTTTAGAATATAAATATCATAACAAGAATCTATGCATCCGGTTATTCAAAAATTCAAAAGAAAAAAAAGTTGAAGAGTTAAAAAAAATTTAAAAAATTTAAGACCTCACTTTTTATTTTTGCCTTAGGTCCCATATATTATCGAGCCGCCCTGTTAGTATGTTTCCAACTTTAAACGTTAAGTGTAAGTTTTCAAACTTCATCCCGAAGGTCTAAAGTTGTGATACAGATAAGACTAACTTTGAGTGTCATTCAAACTTCAAGACCTTAAGCTTTGGTAATTAAAACTTCAAACTTGACTGCCTGAAATTTAAAACTTTATGTCTGCAATTGAAAATTCAGGCCCGAGGTTTGAATTTAGATTTTGACCCGACTAAACTTTATATACTTCGTAAATTTTGGCTATTATTTTATTAACAATCATAGAAAAATATTATTTGTGCACTTCCCCAAGAATCAAGGGCTATAATCCTCGTAATAGAGTGAAATTTCCCCCTTTTAAATATATTTAATTATAAGAAATTATTTTACATATAAAAAATAACACCTCAACCAAATAAAAGATAATTTTCTCTCTAGTATTAGAGATTTGGTTTTAAGAAATTAAACGCAATCATGTATAATTGCATTGGTTTATGTTTTGCATTGTTTGACTTAAAAGTTATCAATTACTTTATAAGTTATGGACAATCAAAAGTTGTGTGAACGAGGTAAATCGTAATCAACTATAATAAATTCTGAAGATAGATATGTAGTTTTTATATTGCGAATCTTAATAAGAAATGGCGAGATTATGTGAACTATCAATGAAAATTACTGGGGAGGTAAAGAGAGAATAATGAACACAGAGAAAATGATAGAGAGAGAAATAATCAGAAATTATATTATTAAGAAATAACACTTGTCTTTACAATAAGGAAAACCCCTCTTTATAAAGAGGAAAAATTTTCTTGCTAAAGACGCCATTCGTTTAAGGAATGCTGACGTCCTAAAAATATGACAGGGAGGAGGGAAGAGGTACATGTACGCGCGAGTTGATGCTACGTCTTCATCGTTAAAGACGTGCCCTCGACGCCTTGGGGGTGTGAGGAAAGATATGCTTTGCCTTTATCAGGCGTGGGCGTGGGGGGAAACATATTCGGCTCTTATTAGTTATATCCAATTCGACCCCATACATGCATAAAGACACTTTCATAACTTTTTTTACAAATATGCCGTAAAACAATATGTAACTTTTCATAGCCAATATGATATTTATAACAAAATATAAATATCAATATGCTATAAACAGTCAAATTATATTAATAATATGAGTGTATAAACTCTAGCATACACCATATTTCTTTATTAACACCATAAGCTTCCCAAAAAAATCCTTGGCAACTAATATAATAGAGGAGGACTTCCAAATTTAAGACATTAGGGTGCAAAGTGCCAAAGCCGGAACAAATGGACCTTTGTATATACACATACATCCTTAATAGCAGGCATAATCTACACACACACACACACACTTCTTTGGCTCTATCATTTTTGTGTGCATATTTCAACAGAACCCAAGTCTTGGAGAAGTTGAAAGATGAACAAGAAGGAGGTATTGAAGCTAGCAAAAGGTTTCAGAGGGAGAGCCAAGAACTGCATTAGAATAGCAAGGGAGAGAGTGGAAAAGGCGCTTCACTACTCCTATAGAGACCGTCGAAACAAGAAGAGGGATATGCGTTCCCTTTGGATTCAGCTCATCAACGCCGGCACTCGCCAACATGGGCTTTGTTTCCTTATTTATACATCTTTTACTGGTTTGTAGCAATACGGGCGCCATATCAATTGCACTTGAATTGGGTGATAAACAACATAACAACACCAACTACACAGTATAATTCCACAGAATGGGTCTGGGGAGGGAGGACAGAGAAGCTGTTTTTGGTTGAACCTCGGCTCAGTAAAAAAAAAAGAAAAAAAAAAGCAAAACAAAACAAAACAAAAACAAGACAAAAACAACAAGGCATTAGTAACTCCAACAGAAATCAACTAAATAATTATATAAACATAAACCATAAATATCATGGCATACAAAAGGGCAAGATACACAAAAACAACAACAGAAACAAATGTCATAAGTAACTCCAGCAGAAATCACATAGGTAATTTTGAAACCATACAACATAAGTAAAATGGCATGCAATGCAAATACACAAATCTACTATGTAGAGCCCAACCAAACCCAAGAAGTGCGTGAAATTCTAAAAGCCCTTATCATACAACTCTGATACTAGACCTCCAGCCTTTCCTGTCAAGGCCATGCATGTCATCAAAAATCCGCAATCTAGCCATGTCCTAGCTAATCACCTCTCTCCAATACCTCTTGGGCCTCCCTCTGCCTCGACTCGCGCCAACCACCAACAACTCGCTCACAATTGGGTGATAAACATTCCTATAAATTATCCAAGAACGAGAACAACAAATTATCCTATACTCCCTCCGTTTCAATTTATGTGAACCCATTTGACTGGGCACGGAGTTTAAGAAAAGAGAGAAGACTTTTGATCTTGTGGTGTAAAATGAGGCACCTTTATTTTGTGTGGCTATAAATTATTACATAAAGGTAAATTATTTCCAAATAAGGAAAGGGGTCATTCTTTTTGGCACAGACTAAAAAGGAAACAGGTTCACATAAATTGAAACGGAGGGAGTATTTTTTAATATAGGTGATAAAGATCCTTGTGCTGATGGGAGGAGCAAGTGCCCAATGGAATAATCTAGCTGCACGCAAGTTGGTTCGGATTCCATTTGTCAAAAAATTCTAATATTTTTATGCTTCATAATCCTGTTATATTAAGATTCTTGTTCAATATTAAATCTTACAAGCCATTTGTGATACTAGCAGCTTAGTCGAGTTGTACCTGCGGCTTGCGGAGTAGTACATTGCGGTTAAAGTCGTTAAAGACTGTCTTTAGGATAGGTTTTCAGTAGTTACACTTTAGTCCCACTTCTTTTAAATTGTAAGTTACGTTTATTACACATTAGTCCGGTAATTTCTTCTGTCTTATTCACGAGGGGTCCACTGTGCACATGGCAATGCTGCTGTACGATTCTAAACTCAGCAGCAGCCCATCCCTCACATATATAGCTATATATATAGGTGTAATCCCTCAATGTAAGGGCTATTAAGAGAATATACACCTTTCTTTACCCTAGTTAGCTTCTTCTTCTTTTTCTTTTTCCTTTATTCTATTGTTGCCGCAGCTTTTATTTTTTCCTTCTCTATCATTTTTATTCTATAAGTCAATGTTCCATTGCCAAGCATCTATCAGTGGTATCAGAGCACTTTCCTCGACACTGTGATTATGGTCACTAAAATGAATGAGGTTATGGATGCCTTACATAAACTCTCAACTGAGATGTCGAGCTATGCTGCTAGATAAGAATAGTTAGAGGCAGCTCAAGAGCAAAGCAGCAAACTACATGAGGAATCTCTGAATGAGCTGAGGGAGGTTCTTAATGAGGTCATCCATGGAGGAAAGAGAGCAAAAAGGGACAAGAAGACATTGCAAAATGAAGGTGAACTCTACTCTACTAGTGATAAACCCTTTGATTTTGGAGATTTAACAACACCTAGCTCTAATAATCCAAACACTGCCACTATGACTACATTCCCACTTGTTACTAGTGCACCAGCTCAAACCTTGAGACCTCCTAATGTCAACTTGCCAACCAATAACCCCCCAGCCACCTCAAACACAGTAGCTCAGACAACCACATTTGTGGCCTCAATCTAGCCTCAACCTCATTCCCTCAGATCTGTCCTTGTTAACACACCACCTCTGCAATACTCACAACCACAGACCTATATACCACCTAACATGTCCTCTCCATATTCCAGGCCTCCTAATCCCCCACCGCAGCACTATTCTATTCCTCCTCTCAATGGTAGGTACTATCAGCCTGTGGTAAATGAAAATCATAACTCACCTCTGAGAGTCCTGCCTTGCTATATGCAATACCCTTCAGCCACACAATACCCCTCCCCTTACCACACTCAAGCCACTCAGATGCCCCCTCCTATGTACCAGCAGACCAGCCACCTTCATGCACTAACCAATCCAACAGTAAACTTTCCTAACATTCCCTATACTATATACACTAAGGTAGAGTTCCCTAAGTTCAATGAAGATGATTTGAGAACATGGCTATACAAGGTTGAGGAATTCTTTGCTGATGAAGATGTTACTCTTCAACAGAAGATGAAGTTGGTCTCCTTACATTTTGAAGGTGATGCACTGCAATGACATCTAGGTTATATGAGGAGCAGGGGTACTACGCCTTTACCTACATGGAAAAAGTATTTGTGGGCTCTTTGTGATAGTTTTGGTGCTGAATACTCAGACCCCATGATTGAGTTGATGAACATTAAGCATACTAGCACTGTCAAAGAGTATCAGAAGGCATTTGTAAGTGTCATGACCAGGATCAACCTATCCACTGAGCATGCCATAAGCTCTTGAACAACTTAAAACCTGAACTCAGCCATGGTGTCAAAGTAAGCCATCCTACTAGCCTTCCTCAGGCATATTACTTGGCCAGGCTACAGGAGGCTAATTTTGCTGCACAGGCCAAGGCTCTCAGAGGGACACTCACTTCATCATCTGTATCTAGGAATTCCAATATTCCAGCAGGGGGTGGCTTGTTTAAAGTGAACCAGACTTCCTACAAAAAACCTGTAGTAGCAAGCTTTGATAATAACAGGAGGAGAAGATTAACACCTGCTGAGATCGATGAAAAGAGAGCCAATGGAATCTGCTTTTTCTGTGATGAAAAGTTTGTTCCAGGGCACAAGTGTAAGGCAAAAAGGCAGATATATTCCTTGGAATTGGAGGAGGAGCAGTCGAAGGAAGTAGATGAACCAATTCTAGAGGAAACCAATGAAACACAGGAGATGGTGGCAATAGAGGAACCAATTGAGAACTGTGAGATATCTTTGGAAGCCTTGAATGGATCCAAGAGCTATAAGACTCTGAGAATTCAAGGATTCACCGAGCAGAAACCTATCAATGTCTTAATTGATAGTGGATCCACTCATAACTTCATAAATGAGCAGACAGCCAAGAGGCTTGGATATAAGGTTTATCAAATGGCTCCTTAAGATGTCTCAGTAGCAGATAGGATGATAATACAATCAGTCAAGGGTAGTAAGAGGTTTACTTGGCTGATGCAAGGGTTGGTGTTCTCAGATGACTTCTTAATTCTTCCCATTGGAAGCTGTGATGTGGTTCTAGGAGTCAAGTGGTTAATCAAGTTAGGGGATATTCAGATCAACTTTGCAAAGTTGTGGATGCAGTTTATGTATCAAGGAAAATCTGTCACCTTGCAGGGAATCCATCCAACCTTCAAAACTGTTAATGCTAAGGCACTTGACAAAGTCACAGATTCTACTACTCAGCTGTTCATGATTAAGGTCTGCTCAGAATCAAACATAGAAGGGGAACCAAGCTCTCTTGCCCAGGCAGTTCCAGTAGAGATGCAAATTTTGCTGTATGGTTATCAAGAATTATTTGATGAACCAACACAATTGCCTCCATCTAGAGGTGTGTTTGACCACCATATTTCACTAGTGAAAGGAAGTCTACCAGTAAACTCAAGACCCTACAGATACTCCCCAATTCAGAAGGATGTGATTGAAGAGATGACACAAGAAATGTTGAAACAAAGCATCATACAATATAGCTCCAGCCCTTATGCTTCCCCTGTGGTCCTAGTAAACAAAAAAATGGCTCTTGGAGATTGTGTGTGGACTATAAGGCTCTTAACAAGATTACTATTAAGGATAAGTTTCCCATTCCACTTATTGAAGAGTTACTGGATGAGCTAGGGGGATCCAGGATCTATTCCAAGATAGATTTGAAGGCTGGATATCATCAAATAAGGATGACAGCTTCAGATATCCATAAAACAACCTTCAGAACTCATTCTGGCACTATAAATATCTAGTCATGCCCTTTTGGCTTGACTAATGCCCCTTCCAGCTTTCAAGGACTGATGAATCACATATTCCAAGCCTATCTGAGGAAATTTATACTGATTTTCTTTGATGACATACTGATATTCAGCAAAAGCTTAGATGATCACATCCAACATCTCAGAATTGCTTTTGATCTCCTGGTGCAGCATCAGCTCTTTGCCAAGATGAGCAAATGTGTTTTTGCTGCTGACAAGGTTGAATACTTGGGGCATTACATATCAGTTGTAGTGGTTGCCACTGACCTTAAGAATATATCAGTTGTACAGTCTTGGCCACAACCTGTCAACCTCAAGCAACTAAGAGAGTTCCTACGCTTAGCAGGTTACTACAGGAGATTCATCAAAGGGTATGGGGTCATTAGCAAACCTTTGACAGAATTACTTAAGAAGGATAGCTTCCTGTGGACTAGCAAAGCAACTGCAACCTTCAATCAGCTGAAGAGAGCCTTAACTTCTGCACCTGTGCTGGTATTACCAGACTTCTCACTTCCCTTTACAGTGGAAACTGATGCATGCAGCATGGGAATAGGGGATGTCCTCATGCAACAAGGACAACCAATTGCCTATCTCAGTAAAGGATTATCACCTCAACACCAATCCCTTTCTGTTTATGACAAGGAGTTGCTGGCTTTAGTGATGGCAGTCACTAAATGGGCTCAATACTTGACAGAAAGACCCTTTATAGTCAAGACAGACCAAAAGGCATTGAAGTTCCTGTGAGCACATGATTTTTGCACCAGACAAATAATTTCAAAATTAAAATAAATATGTTTTTGGGTGCAATTACTTGCTTTGTTTGAAATTAGCTATACTTTGTGTGTTTAAATAAGTAGAAATTAGAAAAAATCAAAAAAATTAGGCTAGGTGATTAATTTATTTTGATTAGTTTTAAGAAGAAATTAGCAAAAATAGTTTTAAGTAGTGAAATATTAGGAAAAAATAGTAGAAAAATTGCAAAAAATATTAGATAATTAGAATAAGTAGGAGATTAAGTTTTTATAATACTCATAAAAGAAAAAGAAAAAAAAAGTGGTGTCTTAATAATTAAAAAAAAACCAGAAAAATACAAAAAATGGGTGATATAATAAGACTGGGCCAAATGTGATTCAAATTGCCGGCCCAGTCCTTTAGCCCAAAGAAACGGGTCCAGTTCATTAAGAAGCTATTAATCTTAGCCGTTCATCTTGCTATATCCAATGGCTAAGACAATTAGCGGAGTTAATTAGTTAATAAATTATGAGAGATTCGATCTGAGCCGTCCGTTTGATTTGATCCAAGGGTCGAAGGTCTAGGTCTCATAAGCACCCAAACGACGTCGTTTTAGTAACGCCAATAAGAGCCGTTGATCTTCATCAAATCAACGACCCGGATCTCCTCAAACCCCCCGACTATATAAGGCTTTGGTCTGAAGAGACCAAGCCATTTGCAACCCAATTAACCCTAGCCGCCTCAACCTTCTTCTTCATCTCTCCCTCGTCTTCTCCTTCACCCCGTCTGCAACCCTCGCCGGCCATGGAGGCCACCACCTTCCACGGTGGTCTCCGGCCACCTCTTTCACCCCCCTTCATTTCTTCATCATCATCCTCGCCTCAAAACACCTGAAACCCTAAGACAAACCCTTTTTCCAGATTTTCGGTCACCGGAACTCACCACCGGTGACCACCAAAGAATGAATCTCACCTCCAAACCAATGCCAAAAAGACCATCTTGGTCTGATCTACACAACCACACCACTCGCCTCCTTCGAATCTTGTCGGAGCTATTCGAATATCCAAAAAGGTGTCGCCGGAAACCTAACTCCGGCGACTCAGAACTCAAACCTTTCCAAGACCTAATCTTCTACCTTCCCCAAATATCCCCCTGCAACTCAAAATTCAAAAAGGTTCCGTCTTTAAACCTAAAAGAAAAACCAGAAAAGAAGAACGAAAAAAAAAAGAACAAAGAAGAAGAAACAAAGGAAAAGGTCCGAGAGAAAAGAAGTCCGAGAGAGAGAACAAAAGAGGAAAAGGGGAAAGCTCGGGGGACAGGCCCCGCTAAGCTAAGTATCCCAATCCTTTTTCTGCTTCTTTGGTTTCTTTGTTTTTTGTTTTGCATGTTTTGTTAGTTAGTCGCATGAACTAGGTTTTTTAGTCTTTGATAAGTTTCTGTTTGATCTATGTTTTCTTGTCTTGCATGTTTCTTTCTGTCCTTTTCTATATCTCGTGCTTAGTTGTTTAGTCATTTGCTATATCCATCTCGTTTGTTTGCTTCTCTGTTTGGATTCCTTTTCTGATATCTTCCTCTTGTCTTCGTCCTTGTACTCTGTTAGTATTAGGCCTTTCAATTTCATTGGTCTTTGACATCTCTTTTTCATATTTAAGTTTTGACTCTAGTTTTCTTTGCTAGTTTTTAGTAGTTTGAATGATTTTTCTCTCCTGTTTATTTGAGTGATTAGTTACAAGGTTCTTACCTGTTGTTTCTTCTTTTGTTTCACATCTTTTTGCCTGTGTCTCTGATGTTTAGTCATAAGGTTCCTTAACCTGTCCCTTTTGAGCCTGTTAGTGATAGGATTTTGTCTGTTATTTGTCTTGTTTTGATCTCATGGTTCTTTGCTCTAAGTTCAATAGATTTCATCTTTTCCTTGTCATTTTAACTGATTGATTTTTGATTCACTGCAAAAAGCATGACCTTTGATCTTTATCTTCTATTTAAAATCATTGATAATAAGCTCAAGTTACTGTGACCACTCTTGTTGCTTTGGGCTTTTATGATATATGATAGAATCAGGTTTCCTTTTCATCTTGTTTGTCTTCATGGTTTCTTTTGTTTTGCTTGTTTCAAACCATGTTCTGTTTCTGTTGAGTCAAAAGAGTTACCTTGAATTTCCTTTCTTTCTTCATCTTGAAATATTGCAGTCTTTGATCTGTTTAGCTGTTATAGTCTAGCTTTCTCCTATTGTCATGCATGCTTAGTTCTAATATTAGCTTAACTTTATTCTCTTAAGTACCCTGATTGGTCTTTCCTGTTCCTTTTTCACTATTTCTCCATGTTCTTCTGCTCTTCATCTTCATCTTATCTGTCATGCACTTGTATTAGATTTAGGTTGGTATTTGGGAAAAGTTTTAGATTAGTAGGTCTGGTTGATTACCATTCTTATGTTATTCTGTTAGACCTATTGTTCTCATATCTGATATAAGCCATGTTTCATTTCCTGTTGACTGTTATGAAATCTAGTCTTTACTATGTCTATGTTCATGAACTCTAAATGTGCTCTGGGTCATTCAGTGAACCTTTTAACATAAAGTGATTGTGACTAAGCCCGATTGATGTTAATTGACATTTTGCTACATGAATCTGAGTTATGTGAGTTGATTAGTTGAGATTCAACATTATCAAACCCCTCTTCTGAGTTTTAATTGATTAATGAACAATATTTGGCTTCATGTGGTTATGTGTGCAATTGTATGTTGAAATGGCTAAGTTTGCAATAGTTTTATGTTAGTATGAACACTGTTAATACCTATCATACTTAGGTGAATTGGTTATAGCTGTTAGTGTTAGGTTTCATAGGGTGGCTAGTTTCTAAATAGGTTAAAACTGAAAATGAACAAAAATAGGCTATAGGTTCAATAATTAACCTAAGAGTGGTCAACTTTGCAAAGGTTGACCAACACTATAAGGTCCAAACACACCAGCTCACTTCAAAAGGGGCTGGTTGTGCAAAAAACTGGTCAAGCTTGCAAATGCAAGCTCACCAAGGCTCATTTGAGCCCTGAACATCAAAGTGGCCAGGCCTGCAAAGGCTTTGGGCCTAACTATGTTCAATAATTGGGTTTAATTACCCAGGCTAAGTCTCTACTTGAGACTGGCCATTAGCATAATATTCCAATTGCTTTAATTAAGCAGGCTAGTCCTGCAATTAGTTTAATTAGTCTTAAATGAACAAAATAGGTTATTAAGCAATAATTGGCCTAAGAGTGGTTAGCTTTGCAAAAGGTTGACCAATTCTATAAGGCCCTAACACACAACCCACCTTTAAAAGGGGTCGGTTGTGCAAAATGGCTAAGTCTGCAAATGCAGACTGGCCCAGGCTTTATATTGAGCCCTGAACATTAAAAGTGGCCAAACCTATAAAGGTTTTGGGCCCAACTGTTCAGCAATTGGGTTTAATTACCCAAGCCAAGTCTCAACTTGAGACTGGCTAGTTTTTTTTAAATAGTTAAATTCAATAATAAAGCAGGCTAGTCCTGCAATTAGTTTAAAATTGAAGTAATGTGGTCTTAACTAATTGGAATTAAGCTAAATAGGCTAAAATTGAAATAGTTCTCAATAGTAGACCTGGCCAGCCCTTAAATACCAATGCAAGGGCTGGCTATTAGTTAAATAAGTCCCAAAGAAGCTGAAACTTGACCTAGGCAGTCAGGTAAATCAGCAGTGGCATTCAGGGCATAATTGGAAACTAATTTGATAAAACAGTAAATAGAGTGAAACTTAAGAGGGTAAGGGAGTCATTTGTACCCCTGATTTCTGCAATTTTGCAGAGATTTAAGGGTATAATGGTCTCCCTAAAATGGGAAATCTGTAAAAATCCCAAACCCTTAGGGCTACATTGGTAAAAACCCACAAAAAGGAATCTTTAGAACCTTCCAGCACATGCTGGAAGGGTTTCTGCTAACTGAGTTGGGGGCTTAAGTGTATATTTCATAAATTTTAGAGGGGGAGAAGTGGGATTAATCCCATAACTTTCTCCCCAAGTTTCAGCCCTTGGCCTAGCTATAAATACACCCTAAAAAGGGGCTGAAAGGGGTTCGAAAATTTGGAGTCTGAAATACATCTAGGCTGGTTTTATTGAAGACAAAGCTTCAAAGATAAAAATAGTAAGATAACAGTGGAATTTCTGGGAATTTTCGAACAAAAAACTCGCCGGTTTCTTTTGATTTTGTTTGCTTTGCTGAGGTTTTCTGCTCGTTGGTTTCTGGGTTTCTTATTGTTGTGGTTTTCTGCTCTGTTAAGATTCAATTCTACACTGTTGCTTGTGCCTCGTTGAGTCTGTTGCTGTTGCTTATTCACATCCCTTAGAACTCATTGGTTTCTTTTGCTGATTCAGGTACACTACTGTTCAAACAAAGCTGTACTGTGATTTGGGTGAAATAACATAAAGATTTCAGTTTAAATTTTTAAATTGCCATGTATTATGTAGCTCATTATTGTTATTAGCTTAGAATTATAATACTAATGTTATCGTAGATAGAAGTAGAAGAAACAGACATGAGATATTGTAATAGCTAGTATAATGGTAGTAGTGTAGTAGTAGTATAGTCATAGATCGCCTGTCACTTAGTTAAATAGGAAACACCCTTGAAACAAAGGTTAAATAACCCTCACATAAGTCAATAACGACAAGCTCACAGTAGAATTATCAACCATACTCATTTAGTTAGTCTGTCTCGTTGGTCAATATCTAGATTTGAATAAGTTAAAAGAGGAGACCACCAGGTGAAGTAACAATTGAGGTGAAACTGGTTTTAAGAATATCAAATAAGTCTGGTTCATATTGGCATCAGTAGTTAATCACAACATGTAAATTAGTATGTAGATACAAGCAAGTCCAAAAGGGGAAGAATAATTTGAGAATCTGATAGCTCGTTTGCAACTGGGTCTGTGATACTACATGAGCTAAATTGTAATAGAACCAGTAATAAAATCTTGTGCAAATTTCATCACTTAGTGTAGTAATCCGGTAATCATTAGCAAGTAATTAGGCTATAGATCATACCTCACCTAGCTAAACTATTTTATTATTAATTTCCTAGTTTAAAAACTTCAATGTTAGTATATGTTAGTTCTCAAGAACAAAAGTAAAAGCAGCCAGTTAGTTTAGTTTCCTTATTAATTAGTTAAAGTCAACATTGATCTGTACAATGATTTTCCCTTTTGATTAATAAAATAGTAATTTAATTTCATTTCAGTGTGTCTGATTTACTATGAGCTCATTATCTTTGTTTTCTTTATTATTGCTTCAATCCAATTTGGACCTAACAATTAGTATGGGCCTGGACCATGGGCATGTGGCTACTAGGTTAGCGATGAATGGCCCAAAGCAGGTCCGGTTCTTTAAGAACCTGGACCTATTGTTTACGTAATAAAATTCGTTCTGGAAATCCAGGTCCCAATAAAAAACAGAAACTTTTTGGGCCTGGAATGCTTAGTAATAACGATTAAGGGAAAAACAAAAATAGAAAAACATAGTATACACCTCTTAGGATTGAGACTCTAAAATTAAATCGGGATGAGCCTCGCACGACACTAAACAGCGGGGCCCCCTTTAGTAATGAAATAATGTATATAATAGATTCGGGAAGGCTAATAGCAAATTCCATAGCCTCTCCCAAAAGATTTTAAAAGCCGATAGACGTTATTTAGGGCACGATTTAACGTACTTTCCTATGAACGAGTGTGCACTTGGTGCGACTCAAATCCAAATCCCGGCAAAGCCGAAATATACCAAAAGTCACAGGCGTACTGGTTGCGGTGTGACTCGAGGCGTGTTTTCGCAATGGCGCAAATTCCATAAAATATTTAAGTAAAAGGCACTGATTATTTGTTAAAATCTGTAATTAAGTCAAACAAAAGTCGGGAACGACAATTGAGCGCCCGTGCTAAAACCACGGAATCCGGGAATGCCTAACACCTTCTCCCGGGTTAACAGAGTTCCTTATCCGGATCTTTGCTTCGCAGACATTTTTATGAGTCAAATTCCTCGGATTCGGGATTAACCGGTGACTTGGGACACCATTACCTTTCCCAAGTGGCGACTCTGATTAATCTCAATAAAATCCCGAACCGATTGTCTTTTAATTGGAAAAACTCCTTCCCTTACGTTATTTTATCCGTTTCGGATATTTGAGCGTCGGGGTATACCCTACGAGTGTATTTATATGCTTATTCCTAAAGGTGGGGTAGTAAAAAGGGAGGTGTGACAGCTCTGGCGACTCTGCTGGGGAGCCCAACCCCGAACCTCGGTTTCAGGGTTTAAGAACTCGAGCTCCTTAGAATTGCCGTTCGCGTTATTGTTTGACTTTATTATATGATTTGAACAACATACTATGTGCTTTATCGCTTTGATATTATGTGGATTGTATATAAAATTGTGCTGAAAACCTTTCTCTCTTCACCCCCGGGGATGTGCTTACTGGTTGAGACTCCCCTTTCTGTTAAAGTCACCTTAAATTAAGAAAACAAAGGCTGGATAAGTTACAAAGCCGATTGACTCCGCGGGTCACCGGTACGTAGCCCCCTCCTCGATTCGAGTTGTCCGCTCGGGTACACGGTCTAGCACTCTATGAAACCGTAAGATTTTTGAACATAGGTCTAAGACGATTATTTGCATCATATTTGACTTAGGGGACTCAACACAGGGGTTGGGTCCGTCTAGGACAGGTGACCCGGTATTAGAAAAGACCGAGCATGTTATGTGTTGCATTTTTATTGTCCTTGATCGTTATGCGGACCGGCGGAAATCCCGAGGTTAGAAAAATTGTTGAAAAAGAAAAAAAGAGAGAGGAAAATAAGAGTTATAGAAAATAGGTATCCGGAAAATTAGAAAATTTGAAAAAATAGGTAGAACAGTTTTGTTGAAATAATTGGTCAATTAATCTGACCGAACTACGCAGGTTTGATTCTCGCCATTAGGTGGGATACGTAGGCAACCCTTAAACGGGTCCAACCAAACTTTTAGAAAAAAAAGACCAAAAAGATTTTCCTTTCAAATAATCGAGGTGATCGCTATTTTTGGAAATGGCCGAATGTTCCGAAAGGACGCCGGAAGGCTGTTTTGGCAAAAATGGCCAGTTCGAAAGTCATTTTCTTTTCTTTCCTTCAAAAAATGAAAACTTTCATTGAAAAAGATTTTCCTTTTTTCTAAATAAAATCGCCTTAATAAATGTGCAGCACGAGCACAATGATGAATGAACATTTCTCCCTAAATAAAATCCCTTTGGAGCTGAAATTATGGTGGCAAGACATGGGATCAGATGGTCAAGAATGGGTTAAAGGTTACTTAAAAGGCCTTATGGGGTTATTAGACATGGTTCCCCGAGGCGATGTGATTAGAGCGTTGGTCACGTTTTGGGATCCGGCACAGAATGTATTGCATTTCCTAGATTTTGAACTCACCCCTACTTTAGAGGAGATTGCCTTCTATATCGGGAAGACCGAGGTCCCGTTAAAAGGAAAATACTCGGTATCTCCGAGGACAGTAACAGTGCATCATTTCCTGGACTCTTTGAAAATTGCCAGGAATGTTCACAACGAAGATCTGGCCAATGGGTTTTGTTCCTTAAGCTTCATCTATAGTAGGTTTGGACACGTTGGGGGTTTCAATGACCTCACAAACAAGTTATGTTGCAAGTCCAACCGAGCGAAATGGGAGGAACACCGGAGGTTTGCATTTTTGGTGGCATTTCTCGGAATTGTCGTATTCCCGAGAAAAGATGGACATATCAACATAAAAGTTGCCGGGGTAGCTACCACACTGATAGTACAAGATAATTGTACTCTAGCCCCAATGATAGTGGCGGACATCTACCGTGCTCTGACTGCGTGCAAAGCGGGAGCCAACTTCTTTGAAGGGTGTAATTTGATCTTGCAAATCTGGTTAATTGAACATCTATGCCACCATCCTTCGTTCTCGAGCTATGGTTCGGCTGAACGGACATGTTTGGAAGAGTTCAGTACGAGGACAAAAGAAGTAAAGTTGCCAGAGGGAGTCCAAGGTTGGATTGTGTATCTTCGATCACTAACTGATGGTCAAATTGATTGGACGTATGACCGGCTACCTCTTGACGAGGTAATGTATATGCCAACGGAGGGATCGCCATTTTTTATCATGGGTTTGAAGAGCATACAACCTTATGCCCCATACAGGGCCCTGCGACAGTTGGGTAGGTGTCAAATTATTCCAAGAGATGGGGACCTCAGTTTGCAAGCCGTAGAGATTGGTCCGGATGGGCAATTCCCGGAAGCAAAGATCCGGCAAATCTGGAATGAGTGCCAAAATTTGAAAATTGATACTTGTGTGCCGAATAGAGCAAGGGGAGAAATGTCGCCTGGATGCTCCATATGGTACCGACGAGGGGTTGAACATGAACGTCTTTCGAAGAGACCTCACTTGCAAGATTTGATAGAGCAATCAAAGGAGAATCAGAACTGGGTGGCCAAGGAAAAAGAATGCAAGGCCAAAATCAGCTTGTTGGAGGATAAATTGAGAAATCTCCATTTCGAAAGTGGTTTACAGGAAACATCCGATGAAGTGGAGAAGAAACAGCTGAAGAAAGAAAATGAGATGTTGAAGGCTCAAATGGCTCAAATGAAAATTGCATCCGAGACCCCAGTTTGCTCAGCCCGGGATGAGAAGTTAATTGAGATTCTTCGGCGTAAAGTAAATGACTACAGCTTCGACTTGGACAAAGCTGAAAAGGAATTAGTCAGGGCTCGGAAGCAAATAGACAGTGATGCTGAGGAAAGAGCCAAGTTGGTTCGGCAATTACAAGACAAGCACAATTTTGAGGTAGCTCAGCTTAGAAAGAAAATAATTTCAGCCACGGTTAAAAGTAACAAGATTATCAAGGATCTTGAAGAAGAAAGAGAGCATTGTTACACAACTATGGCTAAATTAGTATTGGAGCTGCAGCAAGTACAGAAAGATAACGAACATACCTTGGATGCTCGCACTGAACAAATAAGCCGATTGTTGCAAGAAAAGGGGGTCATTCGAGAGAAGATTGTTCGCATTGCTCAATACATCACCCGAAAGAGTCAACTGTGTGAAGATATGTCTCGAGGAACCTTTGTATCAGCGGTGAAGTTCTTCGTGCAACAAGTCATGTCTGACCTAGATAGGCTCCAAAGGGGATTAGCATATAGGCCCGCGGCAAGGCCGAACGATGCCTCGCGAGCACTAGGAGCATTAATGTACTCATAGGGCATGCATCATCTTTTATATTTTTCCTTTTATAACATCACCTTGTAATCAATGTTTTGAATTATCAATGGAAAATCAAGTGTTGTTATCAATTCTTTTGCTTTATGTCATTTCTTTTAAATTCGCTAGGCAAATAAATAGGAACGTAATTATGGAAGAAAAAGAGAGAGAAAGAAAAAGCAAGAAAAGGAAAAAAAAAAGAAAAGAAAACAAAAGAAAAAAGAAGAAAGAAAGAAAAAGAAAGAAAAAAGGAAAGAAAAGAGGGGAAAAGAGAGGAAAAAAGAAAAAAGAAGTGTTTGGTCCAAATGAGCAGCGGCCGGGATGATGCATGACGACTCGAGGAAATGTGTTTGTTTTAAAGTCGTTGCATTTTATTCATGCGCTAACAACTAATGGGTGTTGATGCTTGTGAGTCCAGATTTTCTTGGCAACTGGCATTCTGGCTACCCACCCCTACAACACCAGATACAAGAAGATGACGAAAGCTGTGTCCCAAGAAATTGAGGCAACTATCGTGGATCCTGCTCATGAAGAGGAGATTGTAGATGTAGCAGGAATGAAGGAGGAAATGTACAAACTAAGGCAGCAGATGGCCGAGATGTACCAGGCCTGGTCTAGAGGTCAACCCCTGCCAGCTTACCCTGCCAACCCCGCATACATCCCTCCAGCCAACCCCAATCCTAAACCACCTACAATGAACTCATCCTCCACATACCCTGATTACCCCCACTATTATGCCTCCACCTCCCAGGTACCACCACCTCCAGTAAAACAAACACCACCTCACATACCCCAAGTTTCCCCAGTGTATGTGGCACCTCCACTCGCTGCTATGCACAAATCCTCCAGTGAACCAATGTTTCATATACATGACCCTCACTACTACCCTCCAGAACCAACTTTCCTACAACATGAGTCTCATGCTCCGTTGATAGAAACAAGTGAAGAAAGAATTTCCAAGAGTGCAGGGCAAGAAGAGATGGCCAGAAAAGTGAAAAGTCAGGAGAATGCCTTCCGCACTATGCAAGGATTGGGAGGGCAGGTGAGTGTGGCCTACAAGGACTTATGTCTATTCCCTGAAGTGCAACTTCCCGTGGGATTCAAGTTGCCAAAATGCGATATGTATAGCAGACACAGAGATCCGGTAGCTCACCTCAGGGGATACTGTAGCAAAATGAGAGGTGCAGGAGGTAAAGATGAGCTATTGATGGCGTATTTCAGCTAGAGTCTGAGTGGTTCAGCTTTAGAGTGGTATACCCGACAAGATCATACAAGGTGGTTCGTCTGGGATGACCTTGCACAAGCCTTTGCAAATCACTTTCAGTACAACTTAGAAATCATACCTGATAGACTATCCCTTACAAAAATGGAGAAGAAGCCAGGGGAAAGCTTCAGGGAGTTCGGTTTCGGATGGAGGGAGCAGGCTGCAAGAGTAGATCCACCCATGAAGGAAGGGGAGATGGTGGATTGTTTCCTACAGGCTTTGGAGCCTACATATTACGGTCATTTAGTGTCGGCGATTGGGAAGAGTTTCAATGAAGTCGTGAAGATGGGAAACTTTGTGGAGGAAGGTTTGAAAACAAATAAAATCATGAGTTTTTCGGCCATTAAGGCCACCAATCAAGCAATACAAACTGGAAACGGGGGAGCAATGGGAAAGAAGAAAAAGGAAGAGGTAGCAACCGTAGAAAGCAGGCCATGGAACCGTAACCCACATCATCACCCACCAAGACCCTACCACCAACACCCACCAAACCCATCAACCCCGTATAACCCACCACCACCATCTTACCCGCCAAACCCGTACAACACATCAACCCAATATAACCCACCACCACCATCATACCCACCAACAGTCCCACACTACCACCACTCACAAGCCCAAGCTTACTCACCACCACCACCACATGTGTGGAGAGCCCAAGCCCCACACAATGTTTACTACACCCAAAACACACACCCCGCTTCTAAACCTTACAAATATCCAAACAGACCCAGGCCTGACTCAGAATGGAGAAATAAGGAAAGGAAAACATTCACCCTATTGGGGGAATCATATACCAGCCTTTATCATAGATTGAAAGAGTTGGGGATGCTGAGCCCGGTTGCACCTAAAGTTCCAAACCCACCCCCGAAAAACCTTGATCCTTCTGTTAGGTGTGAATATTGTTCGGGATCATTGGGCCATGATACTGAAAAATATTGGCAGTTGAAGAATGCCATTCAGGATCTCATTGACGATAGGAGAATTGAAGTTCAAGCTCCAGAAGCTCCGAATATCACCCAGAATCCGCTGCCAAATCACCATGAAACACACGTGATAGAATTGGTGCAAGGTGATAGCAGTCAAAAACCATCTCAGTCTGTGATGATGATAAAGTCAAGTGGCAAAGCAGAAAAGAAAGACGTGAAAGAAAAAGTGATTGCTGAAGAACCAACAGGAAAGCCAGTAGTGGTGGAGGGTTTGAAAGTGGTAGTGCCAAGCGTAAAGTCGATTGTGACTGTGAAAGGCGTGAGTACGGAGCCAGTAATTATAAGGCCGGTGGTGCAGATGCCGGTAGTGAGCACAAAGACTGTACCTTGGAACTACAACAAGGTAGCAGTGGTTTATAAAGGAAAAGAGGTGTCTGGGGAAATTAATGAAACCCACGGTCTCACCCGGTCTGGAAGATGCTTTGCTCCAGAAGAATTGAGAAAAATGAAAGCAGTGAAAGAGAACCAATTGAAGAAACCAGTGTCAGAAGAAGAGGCGGAGGAATTCCTCAAGAAGATGAAGTCACAGGATTACTCTGTAGTTGAGCAGTTGAGGAAGACCCCTACGCAGATCTCTTTGTTATCTCTGTTAATACACTCAGAAGAACACAGGAAGGCTCTGATGAAGATACTGAACGAGGCTCATGTTCCAGAAAAGATCTCAGTTTGCCACCTGGAAAAGATTACCAACAAGGTTTTCGAGTCTAATAGGATCACATTCTCAGATAAGGAATTTCCTGTTGAAGGAACCGAGCACAATAAGGCGATGTACCTTACGGTGAAGAGAAAAAAGTCGGTAGTGACCAGAGTGTTGATAGACAACGGATCGAGCGCTAACATTTGCCCGCTGTCGACTTTGGGAAAGCTAAACATCAGTCCGGACAGAATCCGGAAGAATAGTATAAATGTGAGAGGATTTGATGGTGGGGGTAAAAACACATTGGGAGACATTATTCTGGAGGTGACTATCGGTCCTGTGGATTTTACTATGGAATTCCAGGTGCTCAACATTGCTGTGTCATATAATTTTTTGTTAGGCCAACCCTGGATCCACGCGGCCAAGGCAGTACCATCGTCTTTACATCAGATGGTCAAATTCGAGTGGGAGCAACAGGAGATTGTGGTACATGGGGAAGAAAATGCTTGCAATATGGTGACACCGTTTGATGATACTGACGGAGATAGAGGTCCTTGGGTCTACCAAGTGACAGATGCTATTGTGATAAACAGAATTGCTGAAGGGGAGAAGTTGCCAATCCCTATGGTGGCACCAACTGCTGTGATGGTGGCCAAAGAGATGCTTAGAAATGGGTTTGCACCAGGGAAGGGATTGGGCAAAGCATTGCAGGGAGTTATTCAGCCGGTTCAGCTTCCAGAAAACAAAGGTACTTTCGGCTTAGGGTTCAAACCCACCTTTGCCGACATCCAGAGAGCCTCAAAAGCCAAAAAGAGCTGGACCTTGCCTAAGCCTATACCCAAACTATCCGACACCTTCCTCAAGCCTGGTACAAAATATCGGACATCTGCTGTGACAAAGTACATCGAGATCCGACCTGATGAAGAAATGCTGAGTTTTGAGAAGATGTTTTGGGATGTGAATATGGTTGAAGTGGGGTAAGGCACAAGCAAAATGGATGTACAGTTTGTGGGACCTGGAACCATGTTGAACAATTGGGAAGCTACTCCTTTCCCTATCAGGAAGGAGTCTTGGTAGTTAGCTCTAAAATTTCATCATTGCTTTCCCAAAAAAGTTGTTATTTTTATAGTTTTCCCATCCCCCTTATGAAAAGAAAATCACCATGTATCCCGAACATTGTTCGTTCTTTTTATCAATGAAATGCGGTTTTCCTTTTCTTCACTTTTGCCTTATTTTTCTTTATTTTTCCTTTTGTACAGTTTTGCATATGTTGATTCTGATGCCATGTCATGCGTGAAGGATTCTAGACCCAGTTCTGACAATCACGTTACCATACAAGAAATTGAGGAGGATAGTGAAATAGAATGTGAGGATGAAGAAGCCCTGGAGGAAATAAGCAAGGACATGAAACAATATGAGGAAAAACCCAAACCGAATCTGATCTGTAAATTTGGGGAGCGCAATGTCCGGGAAACAAGATTAGTGTTCATTTGGAGGCACCCCTCAGGGATGAATTGATAAGGTCGTTACATGAGTTTAAGGACATTTTTGCCTGGTCCTATGATGACATGCCCGGACTTAGCACCGATTTGGTGGTACACAAGTTGCCTATCTATTCTGAATGCCGGCCGGTAAAGCAGAAGTTGAGGAAATTTAAAACGGACATTAGTGTGAAGATAAAAGAAGAGGTGAATAAGCAGTTTGAGGCAAAGGTCATAATAGTTACCAAATACCCCACCTGGTTGGCGAATATCGTGACGGTCCCAAAGAAAGATGGAAAAACCAGAGTGTGTGTGGACTACAGAGACCTCAACAAAGCCAGTCCGAAGGATGACTTCCCATTGCCAAACATCCACATATTGATCGACAATTGCGCCAAGCATGAAATCGGTTCGTTTGTGGACTATTATGCCGGTTATCACCAGATCCTGATAGACGAAGAAGACGTTGAGAAAACTGCCTTCATTACACCTTGGGAACGTATTGTTACAGAGTAATGCCGTTTGGATTGAAGAATGTCGGGGCAACTTACATGAGGGCAATGACCACAATGTTCCACGATATGATACATCGAGAAATTGAAGTGTATGTGGACGATGTCATCATAAAGTCCAAAAATCAACCTGATCATGTGAGAGATTTGAGAAAGTTTTTCCAAAGACTCCGGAGGTACAATTTAAAGCTCAATCCTGCGAAGTGCGCCTTTGGAGTACCTTCAGGGAAATTATTGGGGTTTATAGTGAGTCGGCGAGGTATTGAACTAGATCCATCAAAGATCAAGGCTATCCAAAGTCTACCTCCGCCGAAGAACAAGAAGGAGGTAATGAGTTTACTAGGAAGGTTGAATTACATTAGTCGATTCATTGCTCAATTGACATCAACGTGTGAGCCGATCTTCAAGTTGTTGAAGAAAGATGCAGCAGTGAAATGGACCGACGAATGTCAGGAAGCCTTTGACAAGATCAAGGAATATTTGGCCAATCCTCCGGTGTTAGTTCCTCCAGAACCAGGGCGTCCTCTGATTTTGTATTTGACGGTGCTAGATAACTCTTTTGGTTGTGTGCTGGGTCAACATGATGAGACAAGCAAGAAAGAACAAGCCATCTACTACCTCAGCAAAAAGTTTACATCTTACGAGGTGAAGTATACTCAACTTGAAAGAACTTGTTGTGCGTTGATTTGGGTAGCCCAGAAATTGAAGCATTATTTGTCGGCATATACCACATACTTGATATCACGACTGGATCCTCCGAAGTACATATTTCAGAAGCCTATGCCTACGAGAAGACTTGCTAAATGGCAGATTCTGCTCACAGAATTTGACATTATCTATGTGACTCATACGGCAATGAAGGCACAAGCTATTGCAGATCACTTAGCTGAGAATCTAGTGGATGATGAGTATGAACCATTGAAGATGTACTTTCCGGATGAGGAGGCAATGATTGTCGAGGAGATTGAGCAAGATGAGAAACCAGGATGGAAAATGTACTTCGATGGGGCCGTCAATAGTAAAGGCGTTGGTATCGGGGCGGTACTCATTTCAGGTACGGGTCAACACTATCCCGTCACAGCTCAGCTCCGATTTTTCTGTACCAACAACATGGCCGAATATGAGGCGTGCATCTTGGGATTAAGGATGGCAATTGACATGGGTATTCGAGAGATTTTGGTCATGGGTGACTCGGATCTCTTGGTACACCAAATCCAAGGGGAATGGGAGACACGAGATTTGAAGTTGATACCTTATCGGTATTGTTTGCACGAGTTGTCTCAAAGATTCCAGTCTATAGAGTTCAAGCACATCCCAAGAATGCACAATGAGATCGCAGATGCTTTGGCCACACTGTCCTCTATGTTGCATCATCCCGACAAGACATATATAGATCCGCTTCAGATCCAAGTCCGTGATCAAAATGCTTATTACTTTGCTGTAGAAGAAGAATCAGATGGAGAGCCGTGGTATCATAATATCAGGGAATACCTGAAAGCTGGCAAATACCCGGAGCAGGCCACTGGAGACCAGAAGAGAGCCATCAGGCGTTTAGCTAATGGATTTTTCCTCAGTGGAGGAGTGGTATACAAAAGAACACCGGATCTGGGCTTATTGCGATATGTGGATGCACAACAAGCAGATGGAATCATGAATGAAGTACATGCCGGAGCCTGTGGACCCCACATGAGCGGATATGTCCTAGTAAAGAAGATTTTGAGAGTTGGGTACTATTGGCTCACTATGGAGCATGATTGTATTAGATATGTGAGGAAATGTCACCAGTGCCGGGTACATGGAGATTTGATCCACTCCCCGCCTTATGAGTTGCATACAATGTCAGCACCTTGGCCCTTTGTCGCTTGGGGCATGGATGTTATTGGCCCTATAGATCCAGCCGCTTCCAATGGGCATAGGTTCATTCTGGTTGCAATTGATTATTTCACCAAGTGGGTTGAAGCTAAGACATTCAAGGCAGTAACGAAGAAAGCGGTGGTGGATTTTGTGCATGAGAATATTATATGCCGATTTGGAATTCCCAAGGTGATCATCACAGATAATGGAGCCAATCT
The DNA here is from genome assembly GCA_032618575.1 of Nicotiana noctiflora. Classification (NCBI taxonomy): domain Eukaryota; kingdom Viridiplantae; phylum Streptophyta; class Magnoliopsida; order Solanales; family Solanaceae; genus Nicotiana; species Nicotiana noctiflora. The sequence continues at coordinate 38,421 of JASVEL010014133.1, forward strand.
AAACAGCCATCTCATGGCGGAAGTTTGTGAGAGATTTAAGATCACACACCGCAATTCCACACCTTACAGGCCAAAGGCGAATGGTGCAGTAGAGGCGGCGAATAAGAATATCAAGAAGATTCTCAGAAAAATGGTGGAGGGATCCAGGCAATGGCATGAAAAGCTACCCTTTGCTCTCATGGGTTACCGCACGATAGTGCGTACTTCTATCGGAACCACACCTTATACACTGGTGTATGGAATGGAGGCTGTTATACCCGCAGAAGTAGAAATACCGTCATTACGGATCATAGCCGAAGCTGAGATAGATGACGATGAATGGGTAAAAGCCCGGTTGGAACAATTGAGTTTGATCGATGAGAAGAGGTTGGCCGCAGTTTGCCATGGGCAATTGTATCAACGAAGAATGGCCAGAGCATACAATAAGAAGGTACGACCTCGAAAGTTTGAAGTCGGACAACTTGTATTGAGGCGTATTTTACCGCATTGGGCCGAGGCGAAGGGCAAGTTTGCGCCAAATTGGCAAGGACCGTTTGTGGTATCACGGGTGTTGTCCAATGGAGCATTGTATTTAACAGATGTTGAAGGAAAGTGCGTAGAGACTGCTATCAATTCGGATGCGGTCAAAAGATACTATGTATGATTCCTTTTCAATTATGTGTTTTGTATTTTGTTGTGATTTTGGAATTGAAATGACGAAGGCATTTTATTCTCTATCCAAACACTTTATCCATTGATAACCCCTTTGAGCCTTAATGAATATATTCTTTCATATCCCTCTCTCGGAATCGCTTTAGCGCAATAAGATCAAAATTGCCAAAATGATGAAAAATTGATGATGGAAAAAAAATGAAAATGAAAAAAAAATGAAAAAAAAAGATAAAAAGACAAAGAAATCGGGAAAAAGTCAAAAAGAAATCCATCTAACTAATGAAGTTGGATGAACTACGTCTGACTTGATCCCGAAAGGGTACGTAGGCAGCCTCTCTGAGGTTCAGTCATAATAAAGAAAAAAATCCAAAAATTCCCCACATATTGAAACTGGGGCAGAAGTTATGTTTAATAATTCCGAGAGTTGTAAATATCTTTGAACCCTCGTGAGATTTTGAGCCATTACACCTTTCTTTCTTAACCCATCCAAAAGCCACGTTACAGTCCGAAGAAAGACCTTCTGATCAATTTCGAAATGATAACGAATGCAATGAAGGAGGAGCGAAACATCAGAGAATACCCGTGGTACAAAAACAAAATACATAAAGGAAAAATGAAAAAAATGAAAAAATGAGAGAGTCTCATCGGTGAAAACCTTAACCGGCACTGTGAGGCGATTGTGAGTTTGAGAGAAATAAAATGAGAGAGTCTCATCAGTGAAAACCTTAACCCGCACTGTGAGACGATTGTGAGAGAATAAATGAGAGAGTCTTATTGGTGAAAACCTTTCGAGGCACCATAAGGCGATCGTGAGCACTACCAGAAAAGAGAAAAGCAACAAAAAATAGTATCGGTTTGGGTTGGAAACAATTTGGAGACAGAATAATGATTGGAACGAACTGGGTCAGAGTTTAAATACATGGCATGGTCAGCGGAATCAGCCAGCAAATACCCAGATAAGTTCTATCATCTCTTCAAAACGCCCTTACCTTTCTTTCATTTTTCTGCATTTCATTGTTTACCTCTTGAGAGCTAACTACCAGCTCCTGATAACGAAAGCTGAAACAACACTGAGTCAGAAAGAAGGAAGAGTTGGCAAGGAAATAAAGAAGTTTGGCAAACATGGCCAAAGGAAAAGAAAACAAAAGAAAAATGGAAAAATGAGAAAATACAAAAAGAGTTAGCAAGGGATAAGCAGTTGAAAGTTGTGCAGCATGAAAAAAGCAAAAAAGGAAAAAAACAATAAGAAGCGGGGACGGCAGATGCCAATTGCCAGCAGTTTATATCTAATAAATTTTGTTTCATGCAGGAACAAATTGTCACTAATCACTTTAAAGTGAATGTGACCAATGTGGAAAATAGAAAACACCAAAAAGAGAAAAATTCGCCAATAAGTGGAGAAATTCACAGGCAAGAGATAATGGGTAAAAGAAAATACCAAAAAGAGGAAGGTAACATCTTTTGAAATGCACTCCCCAGTCCTCAGGCTGCGGGAATATTTTTCTGCATCGCATTTCACGTTTAAATGTTGTTAGGTGCCCACCTTCGAATACGGGAATATTTTTCTGCATCGCATTGCACGTTTAATTTCTGTTAGGTGCCCACCTTCAAATACGGGAATATTTTTCTGCATCGCATTGCACGTTTAAATTATGTTAGGTGCCCACCTTCGAATACGGGAATACTTTTCTGCATCACATTGCACGTTTAATTTCTGTTAGGTGCCCACCTTCGAATACGGGAATATTTTTGCATCGCATTGCACGTTTAATTTTTGTTAGGTGCCCACGCTTCGAATACGGGAATATTTTACGCATCGCATTGCACGTTTAAATTACGTTAGGTGCCCACGCTTCGAATACGGGAATATTTTACGCATCGCATTGCACGTTTAATTTACGTTAGGTGCCCGCCTTCGAATACGGGAATACTTTTCGCATCGCATTGCACGTTTAATTTACGTTAGGTGCCCCCCTCGAATACGGGAATATTTTCCGCATCGCATTGCATGTTTAAATTCTGTTAGGTGCCCACCCTTCGAATACGGGAATATTTTCCGCATCGCATTGCACGTTTAATTTACGTTAGGTGCCCACGCCCGAATACGGGAATACTTTTCCGCATCGCGTTGCACGTTTAATTTATGTTAGGTGCCCGCCTCGAATACGGGAATATTTTTACGCATCGCATTGCACGTTTAAATGTTGTTAGTTGCCCACCTTCGAATACGGGAATATTTTTCTGCATCGCATTGCACGTTTAATTTACGTTAGGTGCCCACCCTCGAATACGGGAATATTTTTACGCATCGCGTTGCACGTTTAATTTACGTTAGGTGCCCACGTTCGAATACGAGAATATTTTATGCACCGCATTGCACGTTTAATTTCACTTAGGTGCCCGCCCTCGAATACGGGAATATTTTTCTGCATCGCATTGCACGTTTAATTTCTGTTAGGTGCCCACCTTCAAATACGGGAATACATTTCTGCACATCATGGTTTATATAGCTAAAAGCCCACACTGGGGCAGAAAAAAAAAAGTAGTTTGTTGCTTTGTTTTGAGCAGGTTTCAGCTCGAGGGCAAGAAGTACCATTGAAAATAAAAAAAAAAAGGGAAAACAAGAAAAGAAAATCAACAAAAAGAGAGTCAACATCAAAGAAAATCAACAAAAAAGAGAGTCTGCATCACCGAAAAGGGAAGAAGAGTAAAAGCTAGATTAGGAACAATTGTAATTGTAGGATCATAGCTTAGAATAGCTTCTTCATCCCCCCCCCCCCCCCGGTGTAATAAGGAGTAAGTCGGCGGGTCTCAACAGTGTCAATGCAACAGTGAGTCTGGTAGTTTTTAAAACTGCCAGACCTTCCCGAACTACACTGACCTGATTCCTGTTTAGCCCAGGATATGTAGGCAACCTCTAAAGCGGGGTGCGGTCAAAAGGTTTTCAAAAATGCTTTCACGGAATATGCCGATGTGCAAAAATCTCACATTACTGCTCACTTATCTTTGCACTGAAACTCTTCATGTTCCCAAGCAAAGAGGGGCAGCTGTGAGCACATGATTTTTGCACCAGGCAAATAATTCTAAAATTAAAATAAATATGTTTTTGGGTGCAATTACTTGCTTTGTATGAAATTAGCTATACTTTGTGTGTTTAAATAAGTAGAAATTAGAAAAAATCAAAAAAATTAGGCTAGGTGATTAATTTATTTTGATTAGTTTTAAGAAGAAATTAGCAAAAATAGTTTTAAGTAGTGAAACATTAGGAAAAAATAGTAGAAAAATTGCAAAAAATATTAGATAATTAGAATAAGTAGGAGATTAAGTTTTTATAATACTCATAAAAGAAAAAGAAAAAAAAAAGTGGTGTCTTAATAATTAAAAAAAAAACAGAAAAATACAAAAAAAATAGGTGATATAATAAGACTGGGCCAAATGTGATTCAAATTGCCGGCCCAGTCCTTTAGCCCAAAGAAACGGGTCCAGTTCATTAAGAAGCTATTAATCTTAGCTGTTCATCTTGCTATATCCAACGGCTCAGACAATTAGCCGAGTTAATTAGTTAATAAATTATGAGAGATTCGATCTGAGCCGTCCGTTTGATTTGATCCAAGGGTCGAAGGTCTAGGTCTCATAAGCACCCAAACGGCGTCGTTTTAGTAACGCCAATAAGAGCCGTTGATCTTCATCAAATCAACGGCCCGGATCTCCTCAAACCCCCCGACTATATAAGGCTTTGGTCTGAAGAGACCAAGCCATTTGCAACCCAATTAACCCTAGCCGCCTCAACCTTCTTCTTCATCTCTCCCTCATCTTCTCCTTTACCCCGTCTGCAACCCTCGCCGGCCATGGAGGCCACCACCTTCCACGGTGGTCTCCGGCCACCTCTTTCACCCCCTTCTTTTCTTCATCATCATCCTCGCCTCAAAATACCTGAAACCCTAAGACAAACCCTTTTTCCAGATTTCCGGTCACCGGAACTCACCACCGGTGACCACCAAAGAATGAATCTCACCTCCAAACCAATGCCAAAAAGACCGTCTTGGTCTGATCTACACAACCACACTACTCGCCTCCTTCGAATCTTGTCGGAGCTCTTCGAATATCCAAAAAGGTGTCACCGGAAAACTAACTCCGGCGACTCAGAACTCAAACCTTTCCAAGACCTAATCTTCTACCTTCCCCAAATATCCCCCTGCAACTCAAAATTCAAAAAGGTTCCGTCTTTAAACCTAAAAGAAAAACCAGAAAAGAAAAACGAAAAAAAAAGAATAAAGTAGAAGAAACAAAGGAAAAGGTCTGAGAGAGAAAAGAAGTCCGAGAGAGAGAATAAAAGAGGAAAAGGGGAAAGCTCGGGGGACAGGCCCCGCTAAGCTAAGTACCCCAATCCTTTTTCTGCTTCTTTGATTTCTTTGTTTTTTTTGTTTGGCATGTTTTTTAGTTAGTCGCATGAACTAGGTTTTTTAGTCTTTGATAAGTTTCTGTTTGATCTATGTTTTCTTGTCTTGCATGTTTCTTTCTGTCCTTTTCTATATCTCGTGCTTAGTTGTTTAGTCATTTGCTATATCCATCTCGTTTGTTTGCTTCTCTGTTTGGATTCCTTTTCTGATATCTTCCTCTTGTCTTCATCTTTGTACTCTGTTAGTATTAGGCCTTTCAATTTCATTGGTCTTTGACATCTCCTTTTCATGTTTAAGTTTTGACTCTAGTTTTCTTTGCTAGTTTTTAGTAGTTTGAATGATTTTTCTCTCCTATTTCTTTGAGTGATTAGTTACAAGGTTCTTACCTGTTGTTTCTTCTTTTGTTTCACATCTTTTTGCCTGTGTCTCTGATGTTTAGTCATAAGGTTCCTTAACCTGTCCCTTTTGAGCCTGTTAGTGATAGGATTTTGTCTGTTATTTGTCTTGTTTTGATCTCATGGTTCTTTGCTCTAAGTTCAATAGATTTCATCTTTTCCTTGTCATTTTAACTGATTGATTTTTGATTCACTGCAAAAAGCATGACCTTTGATCTTTATCTTCTGTTTAAAATCATTGATAATAAGCTCAAGTTACTGTGACCACTCTTGTTGCTTTGGGCTTTTATGATATATGATAGAATCGGGTTTCCTTTTCATCTTGTTTATCTTCATGGTTTCTTTTGTTTTGCTTGTTTCAAACCATGTTCTGTTTCTGTTGAGTCAAAAGAGTTACCTTGAATTCCCTTTCTTTCTTCATCTTGTAAATATTGCAGTCTTTGATCTGTTTAGCTGTTATAGTCTAGCTTTCTCCTATTGTCATGCATGCTTAGTTCTAATATTAGCTTAACTTTATTCTCTTAAGTACTCTGATTGGTCTTTCCTGTTCCTTTTTCACTGTTTCTCTATGTTCTTCTGCTCTTCATCTTCATCTTATCTGTCATACACTTGTATTAGATTTAGGTTGGTATTTGGGAAAAAGTTTTAGATTAGTAGGTCTGGTTGATTACCATTCTTATGTTATTCTGTTAGACCTATTGTTCTCATATCTGATATAGGCCATGTTTCATTTCCTGTTGACTGTTATGAAATCTAGTCTTTACTATGTCTATGTTCATGAACTCTAAATGTGCTCTGGGTCATTCGGTGAACCTTTTAACATAAAGTGATTGTGACTAAGCCTGATTGATGTTAATTGACATTTTGCTACATGAATTTAAGTTATGTGAGTTGATTAGTTGAGATTCAACATTATCAAACCCCTCTTCTGAGTTTTAATTGATTAATGAACAATATTTGGCTTCATGTGGTTATGTGTGCAATTGTATGTTGAAATGGCTAAGTTTGCAATAGTTTTATGTTAGTATGAACACTGTTAATACCTATCATACTTAGGTGAATTGGTTATAGCTGTTAGTGTTAGGTTTCATAGGGTGGCTAGTTTCTAAATAGGTTAAAACGGAAAATGAACAAAAATAGGCTATAGGTTCAATAATTGACCTAAGAGTGGTCAACTTTGCAAAGGTTGACCAACTCTATAAGGTCCAAACACACCAGCTCACTTCAAAAAGGGCTGGTTGTGCAAAAACTGGTCAAGCTTGCAAATGCAAGCTTACCAAGGCTCATTTGAGCCCTGAACATCAAAGTGGCCAGGCCTGCAAAGGCTTTGGGCCTAACTATGTTCAATAATTGGGTTTAATTACCCAGGCTAAGTCTCTACTTGAGACTGGCCATTAGCATAATATTCCAATTGCTTTAATTAAGCAGGCTAGTCCTGCAATTAGTTTAATTAGTCTTAAATGAACAAAATAGGTTATTAAGCAATAATTGGCCTAAGAGTGGTTAGCTTTGCAAAAGGTTGACCAATTTTATAAGGCCCTAACACACAGTCCACCTTAAAAAGGGGCTGGTTGTGCAAAATGGCTAAGTCTGCAAATGCAGACTTGCCCAGGCTCTCTTTTGAGCCCTGAACATTAAAGTGGCCAAGCCTGCAAAGGCTTTGGGCCCAACTGTTCAGCAATTGGGTTTAATTACCCAAGCCAAGTCTCAACTTGAGACTGGCTAGTTTTTATTAAATAGTTAAATTCAATAATAAAGCAGGCTAGTCCTGCAATTAGTTTAAAATTGAAGTAATGTGGTCTTAACTAATTGGAATTAAGCTAAATAGGCTAAAATTGAAATAGTTCTAAATAGTAGACCTGGCCAGCCCTTAAATACCAATGCAAGGCTGGCTATTAGTTAAATAAGTCCCAAAGAAGCTGAAACTTGACCTAGGCAGTCAGGTAAATCAGCAGTGGCATTCAGGGCATAATTGGAAACTAATTTGATAAAACAGTAAATAGAGTGAAACTTAAGAGGGTAAGGGAGTCATTTGTACCCCTGATTTCTGCAATTTTGCAGAGATTTAAGGGTATAATGGTCTCCCTAAAATGGGAAATCTGTAAAAATCCCAAACCCTTAGGGCTACATTGGTAAAAACCCACAAAAAGGAATCTTTAGAACCTTCCAGCACATGCTGGAAGGGTTTCTGCTAACTGAGTTGGGGGCTTAAGTGTATATTTCATAAATTTTAGAGGGGGAGAAGTGGGATTGAATCCCATACTTTCTCCCCAAGTTTCGGCCCTTGGCTTTAGCTATAAATACACCCTAAAAGAGGCTGAAAAGGGGTTCCAAATTTTTGAATCTAAAATTCATTTTTTAGGCTGGCTTTTAAGAAGAAAAGTTCAGAGAAAAACATGGGATTTCTGGGATTTTTCGAACAAAAACTTGCTGGTTTCTTCTGATTTTGCTTGCTTTGCTGAGGTTTTCTGCTCGTTAGTTTCTGGGTTCCTTATTTGTGGATTCTTGTGGTTTCCTGATCTTCTAAGATTCAATTCTACACTGTTGCATTGTTGCTGAGTCCTGGCTGATTACTTGCTTCCATTTCACATCCCTTAGAACTCATTGGTTTCTTTTGCTGATTCAGGTATACTACTGTTCAAACAAAGCTGTACTGTGATTTGGGTGAAATAACATGAAGATTTCAGTTTAAATTTTTAAATTGCCATGTATTATGTAGCTCATTATTGTTATTAGCTTAGAATTATAATACTGATGTTATCGTAGATAGAAGTAGAAGAAACAGACATGAGATATTGTAATAGCTAGTATAATGGTAGTAGTGTAGTAGTAGTATAGTCATAGATCGCCTGTCACTTAGTTAAATAGGAAACACCCTTGAAACAAAGGTTAATTAACCCTCACATAAGTCAATAACGACAAGCTCACAGTAGAATTATCAACCATACTCATTTAGTTAGTCTGTCTCGTTGGTCAATATCTAGATTTGAATAAGTTAAAAGAGGAGACCACCAGGTGAAGTAACAATTGAGGTGAAACTGGTTTTAAGAATATCAAATAAGTCTGGTTCATATTGGCATCAGTAGTTAATCACAACATGTAAATTAGTATGTAGATACAAGCAAGTCCAAAAGGGGAAGAATAATTTGAGAATCTGATAGCTCGTTTGCAACTGGGTCTGTGATACTACATGAGCTAAATTGTAATAGAACCAGCAATAAAATCTTGTGCAAATTTCATCACTTAGTGTAGTAATCCGGTAATCATTAGCAAGTAATTAGGCTATAGATCATACCTCACCTAGCTAAATTGTTTTATTATTAATTTCCTAGTTTAAAAACTTCAATGTTAGTATATGTTAGTTCTCAAGAACAAAAGTAAAAGCAGCCGGTTAGTTTAGTTTCCTTATTAATTAGTTAAAGTCAACATTGATCTGTACAATGATTTTCCCTTTTTATTAATAAAATAGTAATTTAATTTTATTTTAGTGTGTCTGATTTACTATGAGCTCATTATCTTTGTTTTCTTTATTATTGCTTCAATCCAATTTGGACCTAACAATTAGTATGGGCCTGGACCATGGGCATGTGGCTACTGGGTTAGCGATGAATGGCCCAAAGCAGGTCCGGTTCTTTAAGAACCTGGACCTATTGTTTACGTAATAAAATTCGTTCTGGGAATCCAGGTCCCAATAAAAAACAGAAACTCTTTGGGCCTGGAATGCTTAGTAATAATGATTAAGGGAAAAACACAAATAGAAAAACATAGTATACACCTCTTAGGATTTAGACTCTAAAATTAAATCGGGATGAGCCTCGCACGACACTAAACAGCGAGGCCCCCTTTAGTAATGAAATAATGTATATAATAGATTCGGGAAGGCTAATAGCGAATTCCATAGCCTCTCTCAAATGATTTTAAAAGCCGATAGACGTTATTTAGGGCATGATTTAACGTACTTTCCTATGAACGAGTGTGCACTTGGTGCGACTCAAATCCAAATCCCGGCAAAGCCGAAATATACCAAAAGTCACAGGCGTACTGGTTGCGGTGTGACTCGAGGCGTGTTTTCGCAATGCCGCAAATTCCATAAAATATTTAAGTAAAAGGCACTGATTGTTTGTTAAAATCTGTAATTAAGTCAAACAAAAGTCGGGAACGACAATTGAGCGACCGTGCTAAAACCACGGAATCCGGGAATGCCTAACACCTTCTCCGGGTTAACAGAGTTCCTTATCCAGGTCTTTGTTTGGCGGACTGTAATAACAGAGTCAACTTCCTCGGATTCGGGATTAACCGGTGACTTGGGACACCATTACCTTTTCCAAGTGGCGACTCTGATTAATCTCAATAAAATCCCGAACCGATTGTCCTTTAATTGGAAAAACTCCTTCCCTTATGTTATTTTATCCGTTTCGGATATTTGAGCATCGGGGTATACCCTACGAGTGTATTTATATGCTTATTCCTAAAAGTGGGGTAGTAAAAAGGGAGGTGTGACAGTTCCTATTAGAACAGAAGTTACACACAGGCTCTCAACTTAAATGGATCACCAAGTTGATGCAGTTTGACTTCAGCATTAAGTACAAGAAGGGTAAGGAGAACAATGTTACAGATGCATTGTCAAGGCTACCCTTGGTGGAATTGGCTGCCTTGACACTATCTACTCTGCAGACTGATCTGTTGGATCTTATTATGAAGAGCTGGGAATTAGACACTAACCTCACTACCCTGATAGACACACTAAAGGCAGGAGGCACTGATAACCAAGGATATTCCTTCACTCATGGCCAGTTAAGGAAAAATGGGAAGTTGGTAGTAGGAGGCAGAACATTATCTGGTTGTGGCACAACTCTACTGGAGGAGGACACTCAGGGGTAGACCATACCTACAGAAGAATAGTAGCTCTCTTTTATTGGAGAGGTCTGAAGGAAGAGGTTCACACCCATGTCAAACAATGTGATGTCTGTCAAAGAAGCAAATATGAGACCACTCCCTATCCAGGATTACTCCAACCCCTTAAGTTACCTACCATTGCCTGGAGTAGTATCAATATGGACTTTATTGAAGGGTTGCCCAAATCCCATGGGAAGTCTATTATATGGGTAGTTGTGGACAGACTCACTAAGTATGCACATTTTATTGGTGTGTCTCATCCATACTCTGCTGGGGACATTGCCAAACTTTTTATGGAGAATGTATTCAAGCTACATGGGATGCTTGAGGACATAGTTAGTGATAGAGACCCTATCTTCACTAGCAAGCTATGGCAAGAGTTATTCTCTATGCAAGATGTGACTCTCAGTACCTCAACGGCCTACCATCCCCAATCAGATGGGCAAACAGAAGTGGTGAACAGATGCTTCGAGACATATCTGAGGTGCTTTTGTGCTGATTCACAGAAGGATTGGTTCACATACTTAGCTGCTGTTGAATGGTGGTACAACACCACCTTTCATTCATCAATCCAAACCATACCTTATGAAGCTCTGTATGGACAACCTCCTCCACTACACTTATCATACATGGAAGAGGACTCAGTTATGGAGGAAGTTGACAGAAGTTTACTCACAAGGGAGTTCAAGTATCGGCTACTGAAACATCATATCCACAAAGCTCAGCAGAGTATGGCAGCACAAGCTAACAAACACAGGGTCGACAGACAATATAAGGTGGGAGATTGGGTTTATCTCAAAATTCAACCTTATAGGCAGCTAAGTATGTCATGTTCTCACTTCTCCAAACTGTCCTCCAAATACTATGGACCATACCAAATCCTTCAAAAAGTTGGCAATATTGCTTATAGATTGTCCTTACCCTCTCAACTCCTCATCCACCCAACCTTCCATGTATCCAAATGAAACCTTGCCACAAGTTACCTGATAGAATCTCACATCCTCCAGTTGTGGATATTGCAAGTCCATATTGTCCTCAGCCACAACTCATCTTAGATAGACGCATGATACAAAAAGGGAACAAAGCCATTGTTCAAGTACTTGTTGTCACACCTCCCTCTTTACTACCCCAACACACTTAAAAGCGTATAAATACACTTGTAGGGTATACCCCGACGTTTAATTACCCGAAACGGATAAAATAACGTAAGGGAAGGAGTTTTTCCAATTAAAGGATAATCGGTTCGGGATTTTATTAGAGATTAATCGGAGTCGCCACTTGGGAATGACAATGGTGTCCCAAGTCACCGGTTAATCCCGAATCCGAGGAATTTTGACTCTTAAAATGTCTGCGAAACAGAGATCCGGATAAGGAACTCTGTTAACCCGGGAGAAGGTGTTAGGCACTCCCGGATTCCGTGGTTTTAGCACGGTCGCTCCACTGTCGTTCTTTATTTGACTTAATTATGGATTTTAACAACATAATGTGCTTTTCACATAAATATTATTTTTAAGAATTTGCGACATCGCGAAAACATACCTCGGGTCATACCGCAACCAGTACACCTATGACCTTCGGTATATTTTGGCTTTGCCGAGATTTGGATTTGAGTCGCACCACGTGCACACTCGTTCAATGGAAAGTATATTAAAATCGTGCCCTAAATGGTGTCTATCGGCTTTTAACTTTTGGGAGAGGCTATGGAATTCGCTATTAGCCTCTCCGGATATACTATGTTATTTCATTACTAAATGGGGGCCCCGTTTGTTTATCGTTAGGCGAAGCTCGTCCCGATTCAATTTTAAAGGCTCAAACTTAATATATACTATATTTTCTATACATGTTTTTTCCTTAATCGCTTGCAATACTAGAATCCCAGGCCCGTCAGATTTGTTGTTATTGGGCCTAGATCTTCATTCGCTTAATTGGATCAGTAATGGGCCAGTCCAGGCCTTAAAGACCAGGCAGCCTTCTGGCTATCAATCAACGAACCAAACAAGTCCGTAAGGCAGTTCAGGCCCACGCTATACATAGGGCCCAAACCAGATTGTAATAACAGAAGATACGACACAGGATTCATAAAGGAACAAATACTCAGAATTGGAAATGAAATTACATCACTTTTATTTATTCAGTAAAGGGAAGCCAATACATCAATTTATCAGACATCAAGTATGAATCAATTATTTGCCACTATAAACTAGAACTAACAGACTGCTTCTTCTTCTTACACTTTTTATTTGAGGTCAGTACTAAATCTGAGAAGACGGTTTGGATTATATAAGAGGCTTGAAGAACAATTAAACTAATTACCTACAGATTATTAAAGCAAGATTGTAAACAGGGTTGAGATTATATACAGGTTTCATTGTGAACTAGACCTATTAACATCACAAATCTGATTCTAATCGAACTATTTCACTACCCAATTATTGATTTCCAAATAAGCTAATTACACGATCATAGTTTAAACAGTCCCAAACATTCATGGTTATAACTCGAATACTTTCATCTAAATGGCTCAAAGACTTTATCATAATTAAACCACTGATTTTTACTACGACTTATCTCACTATTAGATTATCAATTCAATTATGAGTGAATCACTATCTAACGTTTGCTATTCCATGTTCAAGTGTAGATCTATTACATTAGCTAAGTTATGTTGATTTACGACATTCTCTATGAAACAGTAGTTATTTGCTATTCGAAATCATGATTTGTTTACTTATATTTTAGGGTTTATCTATTTAAATTAGGCGTGATATACTACTACTACTATACTACTACTATACCACTAGCTATTACAAAATTTTGTGTTCGTCTCTCTACTACTACCTACTACAAAATAAACTACAGATTTAGACTAATACTAACACTAACAACAACATTTAAGTTACATAATAGCATAAAGTTAAGCTGAACCTCCATCTTTTATTCAATCAACGTGCCATTACAGCTTCTAAGGAATAGAAGAGTACCTGAATCAAAGTAGAGAAAACCGATGAGTTCTAGGGGGAAATGAAGCAAGTAATCGGCAAGGATTCAGCAACAATGCAACAGTAGAGGATTGGATAGCAATGAACCAAGCAACAGCAAGTATGAATCAGCCAATGCAACAGAAATCCTAGACCAAACTCGAGCAGAATAACCCAACAAATCAATAGAAATCAGCAAATTCTAACTCGAAAATCCCAGAAAATCCTATTGCTCTATTGCTATATTTTTCTCTGAAACTTTATCCAAAAGCCCGCCTAAAATGATTTTTAGATTGCTCAGAATTGGAACCCTCTTTTCAGCCCTTGTTTAGGTATATTTATAGTTGTATTTTAGGGCTGATGACTTGGGGAGGAAGTATGGGATTAATCCCACTTCTCCCCCTCCTAAAACTATAAAATCTACACTTTAGTCCCTAAATTAGTTATCAAAACCCTTCCAGCATGTGCTGGAAGGTTCTAAAGATTCCTTTTAGTAGGTTTTTACCAATGTATCCCTAAGGGTTTGAGATTTTTACAGATTTCCCTTTTTAGGGAGACCATTATACCCTTGAATCTCTGCAAAATTGCAGAAATCAGAGGTATAAAGGACTCCCTTACCCTCTTAGGTTCTAACTATTTACTATTTCACCTTTTAATTCCCAATTGTGCCCCCTAAGGGCACTGCTTATTTACTAGCTTACCTAGGTTAAATTTCAGCATCCTTTGAACTTATTTAACTAATAGCCAACCCTGGCATTAGTATTTAAGGGCTGGCTAGATTTATTTTAAGGGACTATTTCAATTTTAACCACTTCTGGATCTATTTCAGTTAATTGAGACCTTTTATTTCATTTTTAAGCTAATTGCAGGTATAGCCTGCTTTTAGTATTAAAAGCAACTCTTTAAAATCTAGCCAGTCTCAAGTTGAGACTTAGCTTTGGCTATTAGAGCCAATTACTGAACAGCTGGGCCCCAAAACCTTTACAGGTTTGGCCACTTTGCTGTTCAGGGCTCTAAAGAGAGCCTGGGCTAGTCTGCATTTGCAGACATAGCCATTTTGCACAACCAGCCACTTTTAAAGTGGACTGTGTGTTAGGACTTTATAGAATAGGTCAACCCTTTGCAAGGTTGACCATTCTTAAGCCAATTATTTAACTAATAGCCTACCTTGTTCATTTTCAGTTAATAACTATTTAAAAATTAGCCTTCTTCATGGACCTAATGCTTGCAGCTATAACCAATTCACCTAAGCATAATAAGCATTAACAGTGTTCATACTTAACATAAAACTATTGCAAACTTAGCCATTTCAACATACAATTGCACACATAACCACATGAAGCCAAACATTGTTCATTAATCAATCAAAATTCAGAAAAGGGGTTTGATAATGTTGAATCTCAACTAATCAACTTACATATCTTAAATTCATGTAGCAACATGTCAATTAACATCAATTAGGCTTAGTCACAATCATTTCATGTTAGATGATATACTGAGACACCTTAAAACACTTAGCATTCATGGACATAGACACACATAAGCATAAACTCTCACAAAATAGCCAACATGGTTCAACTGGACATAAACACAATGGACTTTAACAAGGTAATCATAAGCATGTTAATCAGAAATCATTCTCAAGTACTGACCCTAAAATCATGCTAAGCAAATAGAACGGGTAAAGCTAAGCGGAACAGACTCATGCATGAGAATAACAAGCCAATCCTAATCCTGAGACTAATCATGAGAATAGACAGAGGACAAGAATCACTCAATCTAACAGAAGTTGTCTGATATCAACAAGAAACAGGGGCCTAATGCTAACAAATAACGAAGAAGACAACTACATGAGGAGAAACAGAAGTCATGCTGTTTAAGATCAGAAATCACAAATAAAAGGAAAAGCACAAGATAAAAGATAAGTCTTTTGACTTAGTAAAAATGAGCATGGTTTACAGCAGACAGAATCAATCAAAAAACGAACAGAAAAGGAACAATTAAAACAAGAAAAGCAGTATGAACAGGATGAACCCTAATACTAAACATGTCTTCTTTCGAATCAGAGAAATAAAGCATAAAGATGAAATGAACATAAACCCTAAAACTAAACAGACGAAGCACAAAGAGATGAAGAAATAAACAAAAGACGACAAGTATCAAATAAAGGAAAGCGTGAACAGGTGAAAACAAACAAAACAGAAACCCTAAAATTATCATGCGAGAACAGATAAGACATGTAGCAGAGATTTCAGAAAGCTAACAGAGAAAGAAAAAGAAGATGAAGAAGAATCAGGGATATCAAGCACCTTAAGACAAGATAACAACCTAATTTGTAGGACAAGCTAACAGAGCATAACAAAGAACAAATAAAAAACAATCAAAGAAGAAAAGCAAGCAGCAAACAAGGCAAGGAGGGAAACTTAGCTTGGCGGGGTCTGTCCCCCAAGCTTTCCTGTTCCGCTTTTCTTTTCTGGTTTCTTTCAGACTCTATTGTTCCTCTTCTTTGTTCCTTTTATTGCCTTTTTTGTCTGACTTTACTCTTTTTTTTTTTTTTCTGTTTTTTCGTTGTTTTGGCTTCAAGACGAGGCCTTTTGGGTTTTTTGGTTGCAGAGGGGTGTTTGGGGAGGGTAAAAGGTAAGGTCTTTATTAGGGGTTTGGTTTTGGGGTCGCCGGAGTTAGGTTTCCGGCGACACTTTTTGGGATATTCGAGACGATTGAGGTATATTCGAGGGGAGCCAGTAGGGTAGGGTGATAGATCAGGTGGAGAGGGATGGAATGGCGTTGGTTTGGAGGTGGTTCTCGTTGTTTGAGCGGTCACCGGCGAAGATTCCGGTGACCGGGATTTCTGGAGAAGGGTTGTTCTTAGGGTCTCTGGGTGTTTTTGGTGAAGAAGAAAGAGAAGAAGGCGAGGAGATGAAAGAAAGTGGTAAAGATCACCGGCGACCACCGTAGGGAGCGGTGGCCGCCATGGTCGGCTAGGGTTCTTAGGGATGAGGATGAAGATGAAGAGGTGGAGAAGAGATAATCTCAGGGCGGCTAGGGTTATGAAGTGTGTAAAATGAACGGCTGCTTCAGACCAAAGCCTTATATAGGCAAAGGCGTCTGAGGTGATCGTAGCCGTTCATTTGATGAGAATCGACGGCTCTCAAAGGCGTTACTAAAATGACGCCGTATCGTCACTTATGAGGCCAAGAGTCTCTTCCGTCAGATCATATGAATGGACGGCTGAGATCACTCTTATCTTAATTAATTTAAAATCAACTAGCTAATTATCTGGGCCATTGGATTGAACTTAGATGAACGGTTAAGATTGGGTCTCCTATCTCAATTAATTAAATAATCCGCTCATTCTCTCAACCGTTGGATCTATCCTGATGAACGGCTGAGATTACTATCTCTTTGATGGATCAGGCGGGCCACCTCTTGGGCCAATTCGCTGGGCTTATTCAATTCAATTTAAATCAGCCCAACCATGTTATACCCAAACCATTTTTTGTATTTTCTGATTTAATGACTTTTTTATGCACTTTCTTTTATACTTTTTTTTTCTTTTCTTTTTATGGAATATATAAGAACCTAATTTCCTAACTTACTCTAATTATTTAGCAATTATGACAATTTTCTACTATTTTCCAATTTCTACTATTTAACACTATTTTTGCTAATTTTCTTAAAATCTAGCTAATTAAACTAACAAATTAATTACCTAGCCTATTTTTTTATTTTCTTCTAATTTCTACTTATTCAAACTCAAAAGTATAGCCAATTCCAAACAAATCAAGTAATTGCACTCAAAAATATTTTTATTTTAATTTTGGAATTAAATGCTTAGTGCAAAAATCATGTGCTCACAGCTGCCCCTCTTTGCTCGGGAACACGAAGAGTTTCAGTGCAAAGACAAGTGAGCAGTAATGAGAGATTTTTGCACATTGGCACATTCCGTGAAAGCATTTTTGGAAAACCCTTTGACCGCACCCTGCTTTAGAGGTTGCCTACATATCCTGGGCTAAACAGGAATCAGGTCAGTGTAGTTCGGGAAGGTCTGGCAGTTTAAAAACTACCAGACTCACTGTTGCATTGACACCGTTGAGACCTGCTGACTTACTCCTTATTACACCAAGGGGGGGAAATGTAAAATGAAGAAGCTATTCTAAGCTATAATCCTACAATTACAATTGTTCCTAATCTAGCTTTTGCTCTTCTTCCCTTTCCGGTGATGCAGAATCTTCCTTTTTTGTTGATTTTCTTTGATACTGATTCTCTTTTTTGTTGATTTTCTTTTCTTGTTGACTCTCTTTTTGTTGATTTTCTTGTTTTTCTTGATCTCGAGCTGAACCTGCTCAAAACAAAACAACAAACTACCCTCTTTTTTTTTTCTGCCCCAGTGTGGGCTTTTAACTATATAAACCATGATGTGCAGAAAAGTATTCCCGTATTAGAAGGTGGGCACCTAACTGAAATTAAACGTGCGATGTAAATGCAGAAAATATTCCCGTATTAGAAGGTGGGCGCCTAACAGAAATTAAACGTGCAATGCGATGCGGAAAATATTCCCGTATTTGAAGGTGGGCGCCTAACAGAATTTAAACGTGCAATGCGATGCAGAAAAGTATTCCCGTATTAGAAGGTGGGCACCTAACAGAATTTAAACGTGCGATGCGATGCAGAAAATATTCCCGTATTAGAAGGTGGGCACCTAACAGAATTTAAACGTGCAATGCGATGCAGAAAATATTCCCGTATTAGAAGGTGGGCGCCTAACAGAAATTAAACGTGCAATGCGAATGCAGAAAAATATTCCCGTATTAGAAGGTGGGCGCCTAACAGAAATTAAACGTGCAATGCGAATGCAGAAAAATATTCCCGTATTAGAAGGTGGGCACCTAACAAAATTTAAACGTTCAATGCGAATGCAGAAAAGTATTCCCGTATTAGAAGGTGGGCACCTAACTGAAATTAAACGTGCAATGCGAATGCAGAAAAGTATTCCCGTATTTGAAGGTGGGCGCCTAACTGAAATTAAACATGCAATGCGAATGCAGAAAAATATTCCCGTATTAGAAGGTGGGCACCTAACAGAATTTAAAAGTGCAATGCGAATGCAGAAAATATTCCCGTACTAGAAGGTGGGCAACTAACAGAATTTAAACGTGCAATGCAAATGCAGAAAAGTATTCCCGTATTAGAAGGTGGGCACCTAACAGAAATTAAACGTGCAATGCGAATGCAGAAAAATATTCCCGTATTAAAAGGTGGGCATCTAACAGAATTTAAATGTGCAATGCAAATGCAGAAAAGTATTCCCGTATTAGAAGGTGGGCGCCTAACAGAAATTAAACGTGCAATGCGAATGCAGAAAATATTCCCGTATTTGAAGGTGGGCGCCTAACAGAAATTAAACGTGCAATGCGAATGCAGAAAATATTCCCGTATTAGAAGGTGGGCGCCTAACAGAATTTAAACGTGCAATGCGATGCAGAAAATATTCCCGTATTAGAAGGTGGGCGCCTAACAGAAATTTAAACGTGCAATGCGAATGCAGAAAATTATTCCCTCAGCCTGAGGACTAGGGAGTGGATTTTAAAAGATGTTACCTCCTCTTTTTGGTATTTTCTCTTACCAATTTATCTCTTGCCTATGAATTTCTCCACTTATTCGGCGGACTTTCTCTTTTTGGTATTTTAAATTTTCCACATTGGTCACATTCACTTTAAAGTGATTAGTGACAATTTGTTCCTGCATGAAACAAAATTTATTAGATATAAATTGCTGGCAACTGGCATATGCCGTCCCCACTTCTTATTGCTTCCTTTGTTTTTGCTTTCTCATGTTGCATGACTTTCAACTTCTTGTCCCTTGCAGACTCTTTTTGTATTTTCTCATTTCTCCATTTTTGTTTTGTTTTCTTTTTCTTTGGCCATGTTTGCCAAGCTTCTTTATTCCCTTCCCAAATCTTCTTTCCTTTCTGATCCAGTGTTGTTTCAGCTTCCGTTATCAGGAGCTGGTAGTTAGCTCTCAAAAGGTAAACAATGACATGCAGAAAATGAAAGAAAAGTAAGGGTGTTTTGGAGGGATGATAGAACTTATCTGGGTATTCGCTGGCTGATTCCGCTGACCATGCCATGTATTTAAACTCTGACCCAGTTCGTTCCAATCATTATTCTGACTCTGAATTGCCTTTGACCCAAACTGATACCATTTTTGTCGCCTTTTCTCTTTCTCCGATAGTCCTCACGATCGCTCTATGGTGCCTCGAAAGGTTTTCACCAATAGAACTCTCTCATTTATTCTCTCAACCTCACAATCGCCTTACAGTACCGGTTAAGGTTTTACTGACAAGACTCTCTCATTTTATTTCTCTCAAACTCACAATCGTCTCACAGTGCCGGCTAAGGTTTTCACTGATGAGACTCTCTCATTTTTCATTTTTTCATTTTTCCTTTTTGTATTTTGTTTTCTGTACCACGGGTATTATCCGATGCTTCGCTCCTCCTTCGTTGTATTTGTTATCATTTCAAAATTGATCAGAAGATCTTTCTTTGGACTGTAACGTGGCTTTTGGATGGGTTAAAAAGAAAGGTATAAAGGCTCAAAATCTCACGAGGCTTCAAAAATATTTACAACTCTCGGAATTATTAAACATAACTTCTACCCCAGTTTCAATATGTGGGGAATTTTTTGGATTTTTTCCTTTGTTGTGACTGAACCTCAGAGAGGCTGCCTACGTACCCTTTCGGGATCAAGTCAGACGTAGTTCATCCAACTTCATTAGTTAGATGGATTTCTTTTTGACTTTTTCCCGATTTTGTCTTTTTCTCTTTTTTTTAATCATTTTTCATCATTTTTTTCATTTTTTTTTCATTTCATTTCATTTTTCATTTTGGCGATTTCTACCTTGTTGCGCTAAAGCGATTCCGAGAGAGGGATATGAAAGAATTCATTCATTAAGGCTCAAAGGGGTTATCAATGGATAAAGTGTTTGGATAGAGAATAAAACGCCTTCGTCATTTCAATTCCAAAATCACAACAAAATACAAAACACATAATTGAAAAGGAATCATATATAGTATCTTTTGACTGCATCTGAATTGATAGCAGTCTCTACGCACTTTCCTTCAACATTTGTTAAATACAATGCTCCATTGGACAACACCCGTGATACCACAAATGGTCCCTGCCAATTTGGCGCAAATTTGCCTTTTGCCTCGGCCCAATGCGGTAAGATACGCCTCAACACAAGTTGTCCGACTTCAAACTTTCGAGGTCGTACCTTTTTATTATATGCTATGGCCATTCTTCGTTGATACAATTGCCCATGACAAACTGCGGCCAACCTTTTCTCATCAATCAAACTCAACTGTTCCAAACGGGCCTTTACCCATTCATCGTCATCTATCTCAGATTCGGCTATAATTCGCAATGACGGTATTTCTATTTCTGCGGGTATAACAGCCTCCGTTCCATACACCAGTGTATAAGGTGTGGTTCCGATAGAAGTACGCACCGTTGCGCGGTAACCCATGAGAGCAAAGGGTAACTTTTCATGCCATTGCCTGGATCCCTCCACCATTTTTCGGAGAATCTTCTTGATATTCTTATTCGCCGCCTCTACTGCACCATTCGCCTTTGGCCTGTAAGGTGTGGAATTGCGGTGTGTGATCTTAAACCTTTCACAAACTTCCGCCATGAGGTGACTGTTTAAATTGGCTCCATTGTCCGTGATAATCACCTTGGGGATTCCAAATCGGCATATAATATTCTCGTGCACAAAATCCACCACCGCTTTCTTCGTCACTGCCTTGAATGTCTTAGCTTCAACCCACTTGGTGAAATAATCAATTGCAACCAGAATGAATATGTGCCCATTAGAAGCGGCCGGATCTATCGAGCCGATAACATCCATGCCCCAAGCAACAAAGGGCCAAGGCGCTGACATTGTATGCAATTCATAAGGCGGGGAGTGGATCAGATCCCCATGTACCTGGCATTGATGGCATTTCTTTACATACCTGATACAATCACGCTCCATAGTGAGCCAGTAGTACCCAGCTCTCAAAATCTTCTTTGCTAAAACATATCCGCTCATGTGGGGTCCGCATACTCCAGCATGTACTTCAATCATGATTTCATCTGCTTGTTGTGCATCCACACACCGCAACAAACCCAGATCTGGTGTTCTTTTGTATACCACTCCTCCACTGAGGAAAAATCCATTGGCTAGACGCCCGATGGCTCTCTTCTGGTCTCCAGTGGCTTGCTCCGGGTATTTGCCAGCTTTCAAGTATTCTCTAATATCATGATACCACGGCTCTCCATCCTGACTCTTCTTCCACAGCGAAGCAATAAGCATTCTGATCGCGGACTTGGATCTGGAGTGGATCTATATTTGTCTTGTCCGGATGATGCAACATAGAGGACAATGTGGCCAAAGCATTTGCGATCTCATTGTGCATTCTTGGGATGTGCTTGAATTCTATAGACTGGAATCTTTGAGACAACTCGTGCAAATAATACCGATAAGGTATTAATTTCAAATCTCGTGTCTCCCATTCCCCTTGATTCTGGTGTACCAAGAGATCCGAGTCACCCATGACCAAAATCTCTTGAATACCCATATCAATTGCCATTCTTAATCCCAAGATGCACGCCTCATATTCGGCCATGTTGTTGGTGCAGAAAAATCGAAGCTGAGCTGTGACGGGATAGTGTTGACCCGTACCTGAAATGAGTACCGCTCCGATACCAACGCCCTTGCTGTTGACGGCTCCATCAAAGTACATTTTCCATCCTGGTCTCTCATCTTGCTCCATCTCCTCAACAATCATTGCCTCTTCATCCGGAAAGTACGTCTTTCAATGGCTCATACTCATCATCCACCGGATTCTCAGCTAAGTGGTCCGCAATAGCTTGTGCCTTCATTGCCGTACGAGTTACATAGACAATGTCGAATTCTGTGAGCAGAATCTGCCATTTGGCCAATCTTCCCGTAGGCATGGGCTTCTGAAATATATACTTCAAAGGATCCAGCCGTGATATCAAGTACGTGGTGTATGCTGACAAATAATGCTTTAGCTTCTGAGCTACCCAAATCAATGCACAACAAGTTCTTTCCAGTTGGGTATACTTCACCTCGTAGGATGTAAACTTTTTGCTGAGGTAGTATATGGCCTGTTCTTTCTTGCCTGTCTCATCATGTTGACCCAGTACACAACCGAAAGAGTTATCTAGCACCGTCAAATACAAAATCAGAGGTCGCCCTGGTTCCGGAGGTACTAACACCGGAGGATTGGCCAAATATTCCTTGATCTTGTCAAAGGCTTCCTGACACTCGTCGGTCCATTTCACTGCTGCATCTTTCTTCAACAACTTGAAGATCGGCTCACACGTTGATGTCAATTGAGCAATGAACCGACTAATGTAATTCAACCTTCCTAGTAAGCTCATGACCTCCTTCTTGTTTTTCGGCGGAGGTAGACTTTGAATAGCCTTGATCTTTGACGGATCCAGTTCAATACCTCGCCGACTCACTATAAACCCTAGTAATTTCCCTGAAGGTACTCCAAAGGCGCACTTTGTCGGATTGAGCTTTAAATTGTACCTCCGGAGTCTTTGGAAAAACTTCCTCAAATCTCTCACATGATCAGGTTGTTTTCTGGACTTTATGATAACATCGTCCACATATACTTCAATTTCTCGATGCATCATATCGTGGAATATTGTGGTCATTGCCCTCATGTAAGTTGCCCCGGCATTCTTCAATCCAAACGGCATTACTCTGTAATAGTACGTTCCCCAAGGTGTAATGAAGGCAGTTTTCTCAGCATCTTCTTCGTCCATAAGGATCTGGTGATAACCAGCATAACAATCCACAAACGAACCGATTTCATGCTTGGCGCAATTGTCGATCAATATGTGGATGTTTGGCAATGGGAAGTCATCCTTCGGACTGGCCTTGTTGAGGTCTCTATAATCTACACACACTCTGGTTTTTCCATCTTTCTTCGGGACCGGCACAACGTTTGCCAACCAGGTGGGGTACTTGGTAACTCTTATGACTTTTTCCTCAAACTGCTTATTCACCTCTTCTTTTATCTTCACACTAATGTCCGTCTTGAATTTCCTCAGCTTTTGCTTTACAGGCCGGCATTCAGAATAGATAGGCAACTTGTGTACCACCTAATTAGTGCTAAGCCCGGGCATGTCATCATAGGACCAGGCAAAGATGTCCTTAAATTCATGTAACAACCTTACCAATTCATCCCTGAGGGGCGCCTCCAAATGTACACTAATCTTTGTTTCTCGGACATCATCTTCGCTCCCCAAATTTACAGATTCCGTATCACTCGGATTCGGTTTGGGTTTTTCCTCGTATTGTTTCATGTCCTTACTTATTTCCTCCAGGGCTTCCTCATCCTCACATTCTATTTCACTATCTTTCTCGATTTCTTGTATAGTAACGTGATTGTCAGAACTGGGTCTAGAATCCTTCACGCATGACATGGCATTGAAATCAACACATGCAAAACTGTACAAAAAGAAAAATAAAGAAAAATAAGGCAAAAGTGAAGAAAAGGAAAACCGCATTTCATTAATAAAAGAACGAACAATGTTCGGGATACATGGTGATTTTCTTTTCATGAGGGGAATGGGAAAACTATAAAAATAACAACTTTTGGGAAAGAAATGATGAAATTTTGGAGCTAACTACCAAGACTCCTTCCTGATAGGGAAAGGAGTAGCTTCCCAATTGTTCAACATGATTCCAGGTCCCACAAATTACACATCCATTTTGCTTGTGCCTTCCCCTGCTTCAATCGTATTCACCTCCCAAAACATCTTCTCAAAACCCAGCATTTCTTCATCAAGTTGGGTCTCAATGCACTTTGTCGCAGCAGATGGTTGATATTTTGTACCAGGCCTGATGAAGGTGTCGGATAATTTGGGTATGGGTTTGGGCAAGGTCCAGTTCTTTTTGGCTTTTGAGGCTCTTTGGATGTCGGCAAAGGTGGGTTTGAACCCTAAGCCGAATGTACCTTTGTTTTCCGGAAGCTGAACTGGTTGAATGACTCCCTGCAGTGTTTTGCCTAATCCCCTCCCCGGTGCAAATCCGTTTCTCAGCATTTCTCTGGCCACCATCACAGCAGTTGGTGCCATCATAGGGGTTGGTAACTTTTCCCCTTCAGCAATTCTGTTCACTACTATAGCATCCGTCACTTGGTAGACCCAAGGACCTCTATCCCCATCAGTATCATCAAAAGGTGCTACCACATTACAAGCATTTTCCTCCCCGTGTACGACAATCTCTTGTTGTTCCCACTCAAACTTGACCATCTGGTGTAGAGAAGATGGTACTGCCTTGGCCGCATGAATCCAGGGTCGGCCTAACAATAAGTTATATGACACAACAATGTCAAGCACCTGGAACTCCATAGTAAAGTCAACTGGACCGATTGTCACTTCTAGAATAATATCTCCCAACGTGTTTTTACCTCCGCCGTCAAACCCTCTCACGTTGATACTGTTCTTCCGGATTCTGTCCGGGCTGATGTTCAGCTTCCCTAAAGTTGACAGCGGGCAAATGTTAGCGCTCGATCCGTTGTCAATCAATACCATGGTCACTACTGACTCTTCACTTTTTACTGTAAGGTACAATGCCTTATTGTGTTCAGTCCCCTCCACCGGCAGCTCCTTATCAGAGAAGGTGATCCTATTAGACTCGAAAATTTTGCTGATAATCTTCTCCAAGTGACACACTGAAATCTTTTCCGGAACATGAGCCTCATTTAGAATCTTCATAAGAGCCTTCCGGTGTTCTTCTGAATGTATCAGCAAAGATAGCAAAGAAATCTGGGCAGGGGTCTTTCTCAACTGCTCAACCACTGAGTACTCTTGTGACTTCATTTTCTTAAGGAATTCTTCTGCTTCCTCTTCCGACACTGGCTTCTTCAATTGACTTTCTTTTACCGCTTTCATCTTTCTCAGTTCCTCTGGAGCAAAGCACCTTCCAGACCGGGTGAGTCCATGCGTTTTATTAATTTCACCAGAAATCTCTTTTCCTTTATAAACTACTGCTACCTTGTTATAGTTCCAAGGTACAATCTTTGTACTCACCACTGGCATTTGCACTACTGGTTTTATGATTACTGGCTCTGCACTTGCGCCTTTCACAGTCACGATCGTCTTTGCGCCTGGCACTACCACTTTTAAACCTCCCACCACTACTGGCTTTGGTTTCTCAACAGTCGCTTTCTCCTTCACAACTTCCTTTTCTAACTTTCCACTCGACTTTATCATCATCACGGCCTGAGATGGTTTTTGACTGCCATCACCCTGCACCAATTCTATCATATGTGTTTCGTGGTGATTTGGCGGTGGATTCTGGGTAATGTTTGGGGCTTCGGGAGCCTGTACTTCAATTCTCCTCTCATCGATAAGATCTTGAATGGCATTCTTCAATTGCCAACATTTTTCAGTATCGTGGCCCAATGTTCCCGAACAGTATTCACATCTAACAGAAGGATCCAGATTTTTCGGGGGTGGGTTTGGAACTCTAGGTGCAACTGGGCTTAACATCCCCAACTCTTTCAGCCTATGATAAAGGCTGGTATATGATTCCCCGAGAGGGGTGAATGTTTTTCTTGCCTTGTTTCTCCAATCAGAATCCGGCCTGGGTCTATTCTGGTTTCGGTAAGGTTTAGAGGTTGGGTATGTGTTCTGGGTGTAGTACACATTGTGTGGAGCTTGAGCTCTCCACACATGGGGTGGTGGTGGTGGGTAGGCTTGGGCTTGTGGGTGGTGGTAATGTGGAACTGTTGGTGGGTATGGTGGTGGTGGTGGGTTATATGGGCTTGGTGTGTTGTATGGGTTTGGCGGATAAGATGGTGGTGGTGGATTATATGGAGTTGCTGGGCTTGGTGGGTGTTGGCGGTAGGGTCTTGGTGGGTTATAATGTGGGTTGCGACTCCATGGCCTGCTGTCTACGGTTGCTACTTCTTCCTTCTTCTTCTTTCCCATCACTCCCCCGTTCCCAGTTTGTATAGCTTGATTGGTGGCTTTGATAGCCGAAAAACTCATAATTTTGTTCGTTTTCAATCCTTCTTCTACAAAACTTCCCATTTTCACAACTTCGTTGAAACTCTTTCCAATTGCTGACACTAGATGGCCGTAGTATGTTGGCTCCAAAGCCTGTAGAAAACAATCCACCATCTCCCCTTCTTTCATGGGTGGATCCACTCTTGCGGCTTGCTCCCTCCATCTGAAACCGTATTCCCTAAAGCTTTCCCCTGGCTTCTTCTCCATCTTAGTAAGGGATAACCTGTCGGGTATGATCTCCAAATTGTACTGAAAGTGACTAGCGAAGGCTTGTGCTAGGTCATCCCAGACGAACCACCTTGTATGGTCTTGTCGGGTATACCATTCTAAAGCTGAACCACTCAGACTTTGGCTGAAATATGCCATCAACAACTCATCTCTACCTCCCGCACCTCTCATCTTGCTACAGTATCCTCTGAGATGAGCTACCGGATCCCCGTGTCCGCTATACATGTCGAACTTTGGCAACTTGAATCCCACGGGAAGCTGCACCTCGGGGAATAGACACAGGTCTTTGTAGGCTACACTCACCTGCCCTCCTAGTCCTTGCATAGTGCGGAAAGCATTCTCAAGACTTTTCACTTTCCGAGCCATCTCTTCCTGCCCGGCACTTTTTGCAATCCTTTCTTCACTTGTTTCCATTATCGGAGCATGAGACTCATGTTGTCTGAAAGTCGGCTCGGGAGGGTAGTAGTGAGGATCCTGGATATGAAACATCGGTTCACTAGAAGATTTGTGGATAACAGCGGGCGGAGGTGCCACATATACAGGAGCGACTTGTGGTATAGGAGGTGGTGCTTGCTTGGTTGGAGGTGGTGGCATTTGGGAGGTGGAAGCATAGTAGTGAGGGTAATCGGGGTAGGTGGAGGACGAGTTCATTGTTGGTGGCTCGGGGTTAGGATTGGCTGGAGGGACATATGCAGGGTTAGCAGGGTAGGCTGGTAGTGGTTGACCTCTAGACCAAGCCTGGTACATTTCGGCCATCTGCTGTCTCAGCTTGTACATTTCTTCCTTCATCCCCGCCACATCCACGATCTCTTCTTCGTGAGCGGGATCCACAATAGTTGCCTCGATTTCCTGGGACACAGCCTTTGTCATCTTTTTGTATCTGGTGTTGTATGGGTGGGTAGCCAGAATGCCAGTTGCCTAGAAAATCTGGACTCACAAGCATCAACATTCGTTAGTTGTTAGCGCATGAATAAAATGTAACGACTTTAAAAACAAACACATTTGCTCGAGTCGTTATGCATCATCCCGACCGCTGCTCACTTGGACCAATCACCTTTCTCTTTTTCCGCTCTTTTGTTTTCTTTCTTTTTCTTTCTTTCTTTTCTTCTTTTCTTTTTTTTTCTCTTTTTCTTTTCTTTTCTCTTTTTTTTTCTTTCTTTGCTTTTCTTTTTCCCCTTTTTTTTCTTGCTTTTCTATTCTCTCTTTTTCCTTGTCGTTTTCATAATTACGTTCCTATTTATTTGCCTAGCGGATTTAAAGGAAATGACATAAAGCAAAAGAATTGGTAACAACACTTGTTTTCTCATTGATAATTCAAAATATTGATTACAAAGTGATGTTTTAAAAAGAAAAATAAAAGATGATGCATGACCTAAGAGTACATTAATGCACCTAGTGCCCGCGAGGCATCGTTTGGCCTTGCCGCGGGCCTATATGCTAATCCCCTTTGAAGCCTATCTAGGTCGGCCATGACTTGTTGTACAAAAAACTTCACTGCAGATACAAAAGTCCTCCGAGACATATCTTCACAAAGTTGAGTCTTCCGGGTGATGTATTGGGCGATGCGAACAATCTTTTCTCTGATGACCCCTTTTTCTTGCAATAACCGACTTATTTGTTGAGTGCGGGCCTCCAAGGTATGTTGGTTGTCTTTTTGCACTTGTTGCAGCTCCAATTCTAATCTAGCCATAGTCGTGTAGCAGTGCTCTCTCTCTTCCTCAAGATCTTTGATAATCTTGTTACTCTTGACCGTGGCTGAAATTATTTTCTTTCTAAGCTGAGCTACTTCAAAATCGTGCTTGTCTTGTAGTTGCCGAACCAACTTGGCTCTTTCCTCGGCATCTTTGTCCATATGCTTCCGAGCCCTAACTAACTCTTTTTCAGCTTTGTCCAAATCGAAGCTATAGTCATTTACTTTCCGCCGGAGAATCTCAATTAACTTTTCATCTCGGGCCGAACGAACTGGGGTCTCGGATGCAATTTTCATTTGAGCTATTTGAGCCTTCAACATATCATTTTCTTTCTTCGGCTGTTTCTTTTCCACTTCATCGGATGCTTCTTGCAAGCCACTCTCGAAATGAAGATTTCTCAGTTTATCCTCTAACAGACTGATTTTGGCCTTGTATTCCTTTTCTTTGGCCACCCATTTCTGATTTTCCTCGGATTGCTCTATCAGGTCTTGCAAGTGAGGTCTCTTTGAAAGACGTTCGTGTTCAACCCCTCGTCGGTACCATGTGGAGTATCCAGGTGATATCTCCCCCTTTGCCCTATTCGGCACACAAGTATCAATCTTCAAATTTTGGCACTCATTCCAGATTTGCCGGATTTTTGTTTTCGGGAATTGCCCGTCCGGACCAATCTCCACAGCTTGCACACTGAGATCCCCATCTCTCGGAACAATCTGACACCGACCCAACTGTCGCAGGGCTCTGTATGGAGCATAAGGTTGTATACTCTTCAAACCCATGATCAAAAATGGCGATCCCTCCGTTGGCATGTATATCACCTCGTCAAGAGGTAACCAGTCATACGTCCAATCAATTTGACCGTCGGTTAGTGATCGAAGATACATAATCCAACCTTGGACTCCCTCTGGCAACTTTACTTCTTTTGTCCTCGCATTGAACTCTTCCAAACATGTCCGATCGGCCGAACCATAGCTCGAGAATGAAGGGTGGTGGCATAGATGCTCGATTAGCCAGATTTGCAAGATCAAGTTACACCCTTCGAAGAAGTTGGCCCCTGCTTTGCACGCAGTCAGAGCACGATAGATATGAAACTCTTCGTGTTCCCGAGCAAAGAGGGGCAGCTGTGAGCACATGATTTTTGCATTGAGCAATTAATTCCAAAATTAAAATAAATATGTTTTTGAGTGCAATTACTTGCTTTGTTTGAAATTAGCTATACTTTTGAGTTTGAATAAGTAGAAATTAGAAGAAAATAAAAAAAATATAGGCTAAGTAATTAATTTGTTAGTTTAATTAGTTAGATTTTAAGAAAATTAGCAAAATAGTTTAAATAGGAGAAAATAAGAGGAAAACTAGTAGAAAATTGCCAAAAAATACTAATTAATTAAAGTAAGTAGGAAATTAGGTTTTATAATTTTCCATAAAAGAAAGAAAAAGAAGGTATAAAAGAAAATACATAAAAATAATTAAAATACCAGAAAATCAAAAATTAGTGGTGTAATAAGCTTGGGCCAATTTGAATTGAATTAGGAGGCCCAAGCACTTAAGCCCAAAAGATCTGGTCCGTAAGCCTTTGAGCTAGCTGATCTCAGCCGTTCATTTGCATGATCCAACGGTAGGAATAAATTGGTTGAATTATTAGTTAATTAAAATAAGATGAGTTTAATCTGAGCCGTCCGTCCTAGTTGATCCAATGGGCGAGACCTTTGGTCTCACTGATGATGAAACGGCGTCGTTTATGTAACGCGCTTTAGAGCCGTCGATCTTCATCAAACGAACGGCTCAGATCTCATTAGTTGCTCCGAGTATTTAAAGCTTTGGTCTGAAGAGACCAAGCCATTCTTCAGAAGCCCAAACCCTAGAGACAGCCGCCCTTATCCCCCCTCTCTTCACCGTCATCATCCTCGTCTTCAGCCTTTGAACGGCCATGGCGGCCACCACTTCCTACGGTGGTCGCCGGCCTCTTTTAGCCCCCTTCTCATATCTCTCTTCTTTTCTTCTTCTTCTCCGTCAAGAAACTCCAAAGAACTCCCCTTCTCCAGAACTCCGGTCACCGGAACTCATCGCCGGTGACCACTAAAGTATGAACCACCGCCTCAAACCAATGCCATTCGAACCCACGTTCCACGATCTATCCAACCATACTAGCCACACCCCTCGAATCATCTTCAATCGCCTCGAATATCCGAAAAAGGGTCGTCGGAACCTTAACTCCGGCGACCCAAAAATCAAACTTTCCCAAGATCTCATCTTTACCCCTTCTGAACACTCTCCTCCAAACCAAAATCTCAAAAGACTTCACCTTGAAGTCTGAAAAGTAAACCAGAGAAAAAATAAAAAAAAAAAGGATCTGAAAGAACAAAGAAAAAAGAAATCAAAAGAGGAGAGTAGAGTCCGTGAGTGAATAAGAGAGAAAAGAGATGGGAAGCTCAGGGGACAGGCCCCGCAAGCTAAGTCCCTCGACCCCTATGTGCTTTCTTTATGCTTTACTTTGTTCATCTGTTTGTTTTCTATTTTTTGCATGCTTTTAGATGTTTTTCTCTTATTTTTGCTTTCACGTGTTAGCTTAGGATTTATTCTTGTTGATCTTCTGTTGCTTGTTTATCCTTTTTGTTTCAATATGCCTATCTTTTCTTATTTTTTTTTTTAACTTGTGCTTCCGAGCATGTTAGTGTTAGTGTTCTCCATCTTGTTTGTTCTCATGCTCATCTTGATTCGTCGTGTTCTGTTCCTCTGAGTTAAAATATCTATCTTTGATTCACCCTTTTCTTCTTCATCTTCTGTGTATATTGGTTCTTGATTTGTTGGTTTACAATATCATGATTGTTCTTCATTCCTGTTTCATGTTTAGTTTTAGTAATAGTTTAGCCGTTTTCTTCATTTCCTATATTAGGGTTATCTTGCGTTGGGTCTGCTTCTCTGTTCTTAGAGATCTCCCTGTTCTTCTTCACCCTTTATTTATATTTAGGGTTTTCTTATTTGCTGGTTTTCAACATCTCATCTGTTTGATTTTCGAATATCTCTTCTGTTTCTCTTTATGTTTAGTTTAGTTGTTTGACTCTCGTTAGGGTTTCTTCTATTTAGCTTTCAATATCTTTACTGTTTTTCTCTTCTTTTAACTACATGGTTTAGTCTTAGCCGTTTGATTCTCATTCTCCCTCATTTCATGTTTATACTAGGGTTTTTCTTTAATTTTGGTTTATAGCTCCTCTTATGTGCTCTCATCTGCTAAATAAGCATGTTAATCTTGATTATCTCTTCTGCATGATAGATTTAGGATTCCTCTTCACTGTTTCTTCATGTCTCTTCTCTTCTTTATCTTCATCTTGATCCATCACATGTATACATAAGGCTAGGATTAATACTTGAAAAGATATTTTAGCTAACATGCCTATGCTATTGTGTGTACTCTGGGCTTAAATGAATTCTGTTTCATCTATTACTGGCTGTTTCTTAGAGTTTAACATTCTGAGCATGTTTGTGCCCTGAACCTAAAGGTTTTGGAGTTTTCAATTGTCATATGACTGGAATTAGTAGTAACTAGGTCTAATTTAACATGGATTCATATGTTGTCACATGAAGTTGGATAATATGGATTGATTAGCTAAGATTCAACCATATCAAATTGTCTTTCCTGAGTTTTTTGTTGATTAATGCATCTTGTCTGGTTTTATGTGTCCTAATATGCAAATCATGTTGAATTTGATTTAGTTTTATTGGTTTTGGTTGAGTGTAAGTGTTTGATCAACACTGTTGGAACCCTAGGTGGATTGGTTATAGCTGCTAGAATTAGATTCCTAGAAATGGTTAGTTGTGAAATAGGCCAAAACTGAAAATCACAAAATTAGGCTATTAGTTAAATAATTGGCTTAAGAATGGCCAACCCTGCAAAGGGTTGACCTATTCTATAAAGCCCTAACACACAGTCCACTTTTAAAGTGGCTGGTTGTGCAAAAGGGGCTATGTCTGCAAATGCAGACTAGCCCAGGCTCTCTTTAGAGCCCCTGAGCATAAAATGGCCAAACCTGCAAATGGTTTTGGGCCCAAATGTTCAGTAGTTGGCCTTAATAGCCAAAGCCAAGTCTCAACTTGAGACTGGCTAAGTTTTAAATAAGTTTAAACATAACAATAAAGCAGGCTAGTCCTGCAATTAGTTTAAAATGAAGTCAAAGTCTCTAATTAGCAGAAAATAAGGCAGAAATGGTTAAAATTGAAATAATCCCTTAAAATAAATCTGGCCAGCCCTTAAATACTAATGCCAGGGTTGGCTATTAGTTAAATAAGTTCAAAGGATGCTGAAATTTAACCTAGGTAAGCTAGTAAATAAGCAGTGCCCTTAGAGGGCACAATTGGGAATTAAAAGGTGAAATAGTAAATAGTGAGAACCTAAGAGGGTAAGGGAGTCCTTTATACCTCTGATTTCTGCAATTTTGCAGAGATTCAAGGGTATAATGGTCTCCCTAAAAAGGGAAATCTGTAAAAATCTCAAACCCTTAGGGATACATTGGTAAAAACTTACTAAAAGGAATCTTTAGAACCTTCCAGCACATGCTGGAAGGGTTTTGATAACTAATTTAGGGACTAAAGTGTAGATTTTATAGTTTTAGGAGGGGGAGAAGTGGGATTAATCCCATACTTTCTCCCCAAGTCATCAGCCCTTAGCTTCTACTATAAATACACCTAAACAAGGGCTGAAAAGGGGGTTCCAATTTTTGAGTAATCTGAAAATATATCTGGGTTCCAATTTTAGCAATTCTGAAATATATCTAGCCTGATTAAATACAGAGTTTTAAGAGGGAAATAGCAATAGGATAATAGTGTTCTTCTGATATTTTGGAGCGAGTATTTGGATTAGCTTCTTCTGGTTCTGGGTCTTTGCTCTGATCGTCTGGAATTCTATTTGCTGTTGTTGTGTTGCTGTGTTGGTCTAGCATTCATCTCATTGTTGCATTGCTTTGCTTGAGTCCATTGCTGCTTCACTTACTTGATCCCCTTAGACTCATTGGGTTTTCTTTGTGATTCAGGTACACTTCTCTACAAACTAAAGATGTACTGTGATTTGGATGCAATAACAATGAAGATTTCAATCTGATTTTTGTATATACTGCCATGTATCAAATAGTTCGATATTGTTGTTAGCTTAGAATTATAGTGTTTATGTAGTAGCTAAGAAAAACCAAACAAACAATGTAATAGTAATAATATAGCAGTAGCATAGTCATAGTCATAAATCACTTAGTTAATTAGGAAAAACCTCTAAAACAGAGTCAAATGGCCATCACATGAGTAGATAACAATCATGATCACACAGTCAATTTATTTCATTGATCAATCAGATTCAAATTAGTTAAGAGAAGAAACCATCGGATAAGGTAAACAATTGGGGTGCGATTGGCTTGATAACATTGAATAAGTTTGGTTTGTGCTAATATCAGTATTTAATCATATACATGAAGTAATGTATAAGAATAAGTTCAAAAGGATAGGGTGTAGTTAGAAGAATGGGCAATTAGATTTATGATGCAATTTGAGTTAAGTCATATTAGAGTCAATAGTTGTATATACATATCCATAAGTCACTTAGCATTAGTTGTTTTGGGTTACCATTAATAAGTTGGTTAATTTGTTTGAATACAGTCTCATAAAATTAAATTATCTCTTTAGCCTTGTACAGTAACTCTACTCTTTTAATGAATAAAAGCAATCTGATTTCGATTCTTAAATCCTGTTGATTTGCATTATTTCTGGTTCTTTGCATTTACTTTTTTCATAGTAGTTTACTACCAATTGGTTTGGGCTCAATATGCAAACGAGTTTTGAACTACAACGTGAAGCTAATGAGGCCAGCAAGCTTAAATCCAAAGCAACCTGGATCTCGAAGACCAAGACAGTCCATACGTTTAATGGAGAGTCCAGGCCCAATAAAATTCGACGGGCCTGGAATGCTTATTGATAAAAATACGAATAAGGGAAAAAACAATGTAGAAAGTATAGTATATTCCTTAGGATTGGACTTTAAAATTGATTTGGGATGAGCCTCGCCCGATTTCAAACACCGGGGCCCCCATTTAGTAATAACATATCATAGTAGAACCGGAGAGGCTAATAGCGAATTCCATAGCCTTTCTCAAAGTTAAAAGCCGATAGACTATATTAGGGCACGATTTTAATATACCTTCCTTTGAACGAGTGTGCACTTGGTGCGACTCAAATCCAAATCTCGGCAAAGCTGAAATACACCGAAAGTCATAGGCGTACTGGTTGCGGTATGACTCGAGGCGTGTTTTCGCGATGTCGCAAATTCTCTAAAAATATATTTAACGTAAAAGCACATTATGTTGTTAAAACCTATAATTGAGTCAAACAAAAGTCGGGAACGACAGTGGAGCGACCGTGCTAAAACCACGGAATCCGGGAATGCCTAACACCTTCTCCCGGGTTAACAGAGTTCCTTATCCGGATCTCTGCTTCGCATACATTTATAAGAGTCAAAATTCCTCGGATTCGGGATTAACCGGTGACTTGGGACACCATTGTCATTCCCAAGTGGCGACTTTGATTAATCTCTAATAAAATCCCGAACCGATTGTCCTTTAATTGGAAAAACTCCTTCCTTTACGTTATTTTATCCGTCTCGGGTGATTGAGCGTCATGGTATACCCTACAAGTGTATTTATACGCTTTTAAGTATGTGGGGTAGTAAAAAGGGAGGTGTGACAGCTCTGGCGACTCTGCTGGGGATCCAACCCTGAATTTCGGTTTCGGGGTTTAAGAACTCGAGCTCCTTAGAACTGCCGTTCGCGTTTTTGTTTGACTTCATTATGTGATTTGAATAACATGCTATGTGCTTTATCGCTTTTGATATTATGTGGACTGTATATAAAACTGTGCCGAAAACCCTTCTCTCTTCTTCCCCGGGGATGTGCTTACTGGTTGAGACTCCCCTTTCTGTTAAAGTCACCTTAAATTAAGAAAACAGAGGCCGGATAAGTTACAAAGCCGATTGACTCCGCGGGTCACCGGTACGTAGCCCCCTCCTCGATTCGAGTTGTCCGCTCGGGTACACGGTCTAGCAATCCATGAAACCGTAAGATTTTGAACATAGGTCTAGGACGATTATTTGCATCATATTTGACTTAGGGGACTCAACACAGGGGTTGGGTCCGTCTAGGACAGGTGACCCGGTATTGAAAAGACCGAGCATGCTATGTGTTGCATTTTATTGTCCTTGATCGTTATGCGGACCGGCGAAAATCCCGAGATTGGAAAAAATTGTTGAAAAAAAAAAGAGAGAGGAAAATAATGATTTATGGAAAATAGGTACCAGGAAAAATTGTAAATTGGGAAAAGAAAAGGTGGAACATTTTTGAAATAATTGGTCAAATAATCTGACCGAACTACGCAGGTTTGATTCTCGCCATTAGGTGGGATACGTAGGCAACCCTTAAACGGGTCCAACCACACTTTTAGAAAAAGACCAAAAAAGATTTTCTTTTTAAATAATCGAGGTGATTGCTATTTTTGGAAATTGCCGAATGTTCCGAAAGGACGACGGAAGACTGTTTTTGCAAAAATGGCCACTTCGAAAGCCATTTTCTTTTCTTTCCTTCAAAAAATTGAAAACTTGCATTGAAAAAGATTTTTTTTTCTTCTAAATAAAATCACCTTAATAAATGTGCAGGACGAGCACGATGATGAATGAACACGTTTCCCTAAATAAAATCCCCTTGGAGCTGAGATTATGGTGGCAGGACATGGGATCCGATGGTCAAGACTGGGTCAAAAAGTACTTGAAAGGCCTTACGGGGTTACTAGACATGTTTCCTCGAGGTGATGTGGTTAGAGCGTTGGTCACGTTTTGGGATTCGGCACACAACGTATTTCATTTCCCAGATTTTGAACTTACCCCAACTTTGGAGGAGATTGCCTTTTACATTGGGAAGACCGAGGTTCCGCTGAAAGGAAAATACCCGGTATCTCCGAGGACGGTGACAGTACATCGCTTCCTCGACTCTTTGAAAATTGCCCGGAATGTTCATAATGAAGATCCGGCCGACGGGTTTTGTTCTTTAAGCTTCATTTACAATAGGTTTGGACACGTTGGGGGTTTCAATGATCCTACCAACAAATTATGTTGTAAGTCCAATCGAGCGAAATGGGAGGAACACCGGAGGTTCGCATTTTTGGTGGCATTTCTCGGAGTTGTTGTATTCCCGAGGAAAGATGGACATATCAACATAAAAGTTGCCGGAGTAGCTACCACACTGATAGTACAAGATAACTGTACTCTGGCCCCAATGATCGTGGCGGACATCTACCGTGCTCTGACTGCGTGCAAAGCCGGGGCTAGCTTCTTCGAATGGTGTAACTTGATCTTGCAAATCTGGCTAATTGAGCATCTATGCCACCATCCTTCGTACTCAAGCTATGGTTCGGCCGAACGGACATGTTTGGAAGAGTTCAATACGAGGACAAAGGAAGTAAAATTGCCGGAAGGAGTCCAAGGTTGGATTGTGTATCTTCGATCACTAACTGACGGTCAAATCGATTGGACGTATGACCGGTTACCTCTTGACGAGGTGATATACATGCCAACGGAGGGATCGCCATTTTTGATCATGGGTTTGAAGAGTATACAACCTTATGCTCCATACAGAGCCCTGCGACAGTTGGGTCGGTGTCAGATTATTCCGAGAGATGGGGATCTCAGTGTGCAAGCTGTGGAGATTGGTCCAGACGGGCAATTCCCGGAAGCAAAAATCCGGCAAATCTGGAATGAATGCCAAAATTTGAAGATTGATACTTGTGTGCCGAATAGGGCAAAGGGGGAGATATCACCTGGATACTCCACATGGTACCGACGAGGGGTTGAACACGAATGTCTTTCAAAGAGACCTCACTTGCAAGACCTGATAGAGCAATCCGAGGAAAATCAGAAATGGGTGGCCAAGGAAAAGGAATACAAGGCCAAAATCAGTCTGTTGGAGGATAAATTGAAAAATCTTCATTTCGAAAGTGGCTTACAAGCAGCATCCGATGAAGTGGAAAAGAAACAGCTAAAGAAAGAAAATGATATGTTGAAGGCTCAAATAGCTCAAATGAAAATTGCATCCGAGACCCCAGTTCGTTCAGCCCGAGATGAAAAGTTAATTGAGATTCTCCGGCGGAAAGTAAATGACTATAGGTTCGATTTGGACAAAGCCAAAAACGAGTTAGTCAGGGCTCGGAAGCAAATGGACAGAGACGCCGAGGAAAGAGCCAAGTTGGTTCGGCAGCTACAAGACAAGCACGAAGACAAGCACGATTTTGAAGTAGCTCAACTTAGAAAGAAAATAATTTCAGCCACGGTCAAGAGTAACAAGATTATCAAAGATCTTGAAGAAGAAAGAGAGCACTGCTACACGACTATGGCTAGATTAGAATTGGGGCTGCAACAAGTGCAAAAGGACAACCAACATACCTTGGATGCTCGCACTCAACAAATAAGCCGGTTATTGCAAGAAAAATGGGTCATCAGAGAAAAGATTGTTCGCATCGCCCAATACATCACCCGAAAGACTCAGCTTTGTGAAGATATGTCTCGGAGGACTTTTGTATCTGAAGTAAAGTTCTTTGTACAACAAGTCATGGCCGACCTGGATAGGCTTCAAAGGGGATTAGCATATAGGCCGCGGCAAGGCCGAACGATGCCTCGCGGGCACTAGGTGCATTAATGTACTCTTAGGTCATGCATCATCTTTTATTTTTCTTTTTTAAAACATCACTTTGTAATCAATGTTTTGAATTATCAATGAGAAAACAAGTGTTGTTACCAATTCTTTTGCTTTATGTCATTTCCTTTAAATCCGCTAGGCAAATAAATAGGAACGTAATTATAAAAACGACAAGGAAAAAGAGAGAAAAGAAAAAGCCAGAAAAAGAAAAAAAGAGAGCAAGAAAAGAGAAAAAGCAAAAAAAAAAGAAGAAAAGGAAAGAAAAAGAAAAAGAAAAGAAAAGAAGAAAAAAAGAAAGAAAAAAAGAAAGAAAACAAAAGAGCGGAAACAGAGAAAGGTGATTGGTCCAAGTGAGCAGCGGCCGGGATGATGCATAACGACTCGAGCAAATGCGTTTTTAAAAAGTCGTTGCATTTTATTCATGCGCTAACAACTAACGAGTGTTGATGCTTGTGAGTTCAGATTTTCTAGGCAACTGGCATTCTGGCTACCCACCCATACAACACCAGATACAAAAAGATGACAAAGGCTGTGTCCCAGGAAATCAAGGCAACTATTGTGGACCCCGCTCACGAAGAAGAGATCGTGGATGTGGCGGGGATGAAGGAAGAAATGTACAAGCTGAGACAGCAGATGGCCGAAATGTACCAGGCTTGGTCTAGAGGTCAACCACTACCAGCCTACCCTGCTAACCCTGCATATGTCCCTCCAGCCAATCCTAACCCTAAGCCACCAACAATGAACTCGTCTTCCACTTACCCCGATTACCCTCACTACTATGCTTCCACCTCCCAGATACCACCACCTCCAGCCAAGCAAGCACCACCTCATATACCACAAGTTGCTCCTGTATATGTGGCACCTCCGCCCGCTGTTATCCACAAATCCTCTAGTGAACCGATGTTTCATATCCAGGATCCTCACTACTACCCTCCGGAGCCGACTTTCAGACAACACGAGTCTCATGCTCCGATGATGGAAGCAAGTGCCGGGCAGGAAGAGATGGCTCGGAAAGTGAAAAGTCTTGAGAATGCTTTCCACAATATGCAAGGACTGGGAGGGCAAGTGAGTGTAGCCTACAAAGACCTGTGTTTGTTCCCGGAGGTGCAGCTTCCCGTGGGATTCAAGTTGCCAAAGTTCGATATGTATAGCGGACACGGGGATCCGGTAGCTCATCTCAGAGGATACTGTAGCAAGATGAGAGGCGCGGGAGGTAGAGATGAATTGTTGATGGCGTACTTCGGCCAAAGTTTGAGTGGATCAGCTCTGGAATGGTACACCCGACAGGACCATACAAGGTGGTTCGTCTGGGATGACTTAGCACAAGCTTTCGCTAGTCACTTTCAGTACAATTTGGAGATCATACCCGACAGGTTATCCCTTACCAAGATGGAGAAGAAGCCGGGAGAAAGCTTTAGGGAATACGGTTTTAGATGGAGGGAACAGGCCGCTAGAGTGGATCCACCCATGAAAGAAGGGGAGATGGTGGATTGTTTTCTACAGGCTCTGGAGCCAACATACTACGGCCATCTAGTGTTAGCAATTGGAAAGAGTTTTAATGAAGTTGTGAAAATGGGGAGTTTTGTAGAGGAAGGTTTGAAGACAAACAAAATTATGAGTTTTTCGGCTATCAAGGCCACCAATCAAGCTATAAAAAGTGGAAACGGGGGAGTGATGGGAAAGAAGAAGAAGGAAGAAGTAGCAACCGTGGAAAGTAGGCCATGGAGTCGCAACCCACATTATAACCCGCCAAGACCCTACCGCCAACACCCACCAAGCCCAGCAACTCCATATAATCCACCACCACCATCTTATCCGCCAAACCCATACAACACAACAAGCCCATATAACCCACCACCACCACCGTACCCACCAACTGTCCCACATTACCACCACCCACAAGCCCAAGCCTACCCACCACCACCACCCCATGTGTGGAGAGCTCAAGCTCCACACAATATATACCACACCCAGAACACATATCCAACCTCTAAACCTTACCGAAACCAAAATAGACCCAGGCCGGACGCTGATTGGAGAAACAAAGCAAGAAAAACATTCACCCCTCTCGGAGAATCATATACCAGCCTTTATCATAGGTTGAAAGAGTTGGGGATGTTAAGACCAGTTGCACCAAAAGTTCCAAACCCACCCCCGAAAAATCTTGATTCTTCTGTCAGATGTGAATACTGTTCGGGAACATTGGGCCACGATACTGAAAAGTGTTGGCAATTGAAGAATTCCATTCAAGATCTCATTGATGAGAGGAGAATTGAAGTACAGGCTCCCGAAGCCCCAAACATTACCCAGAATCCGCTGCCAAATCACCACGAAACACATATGATAGAATTGGTGCAGGGTGATGGCAGTCAAAAACCTTCTCAGGTCGTGATGATGATAAAGTCGAGTGGCAAGTTGGAAAAGGAAGTTGTGAAGGAGAAAGCGATTGTTAAGAAACCAAAGCCAGTAGTGGTGGGAGGTTTAAAAGTGGTAGTGCCGGGCGCAAAGACGATCGTGACTGTGAAAGGCGCAAGTGCAGAGCCAGTAATCATAAAACCAGTAGTGCAAATGCCAGTGGTGAGTACAAAGACTGTACCTTGGAACTATAACAAGGTAGCAATAGTTTACAAGGGAAAAGAGATTTCTGGTGAAATTAATGAAACGCATGGACTCACCCGATCTGGAAGGTGTTTTGCTCCAGAGGAACCTGAGAAAGATGAAAACGGTAAAAGAAAGTCAATTGAAGAAACCAGTATCTGAAGAGGAAGCGGAAGAATTCCTTAAGAAGATGAAGTCGCAAGAGTACTCAGTGGTTGAGCAGTTAAGAAAGACCCCTGCCCAGATTTCTTTGCTATCTTTGCTGATACATTCGGAAGAACACCGGAAGGCTCTTATGAAAATTCTAAATGAGGCTCATGTTCCGGAAAAGATTTCAGTGTGTCACTTGGAGAAGATTACCAGCAAAATTTTCGAGTCTAATAGGATCACCTTCTCTGATAAGGAGCTGCCGGTGGAGGGAACTGAACACAATAAAGCATTGTACCTTACAGTAAAAAGTGAAGAGTCAGTAGTGACCAGGGTATTGATTGACAACGGATCGAGCGCTAACATTTGCCCGCTGTCAACTTTAGGGAAGCTGAACATCAGCCCGGACAGAATCCGGAGGAACAGTATCAACGTGAGAGGGTTTGACGGCGGAGGTAAAAACACATTGGGAGATATTATTTTGGAAGTGACCATCGGTCCCGTTGATTTTACTATGGAGTTCCAGGTGCTCGACATTGCCGTGTCGTATAACTTGTTGTTAGGCCGACCCTGGATTCATGCGGCCAAGGCAGTACCATCTTCTCTACACCAAATGGTCAAGTTTGAGTGGGAACAACAAGAGATTGTCGTACACGGGGAGGAAAATGCTTGTAATGTGGTAGCACCTTTTGATGATACTGATGGGGATAGAGGTCCTTGGGTCTACCAAGTGACGGATGCTGTTATGGTGAACAGAATTGTTGAAGGGGAGAAGTTGCCAACCCCTATGATGGCACCAACTGCTGTGATGGTGGCCAGAGAAATGCTGAGAAACGGATTTGCACCAGGGAGGGGATTAGGCAAAACATTGCAGGGAGTCATTCAACCAGTTCAGCTTCCGGAAAACAAAGGTACATTCGGCTTAGGGTTCAAACCCACCTTTGCCGACATCCAAAGAGCCTCAAAAGCCAAAAAGAACTGGACCTTGCCCAAACCCATACCCAAATTATCCGACACCTTCATCAGGCTTGGTACAAAATATCAACCATCTGTTGCGACAAAGTGCATTGAGACCCAACTTGATGAAGAAATGCTGGGTTTTGAGAAGATGTTTTGGGAGGTGAATACGATTGAAGCAGGGGAAGGCATGAGCAAAATGGACGTGCAGTTTGTGGGACCTGGGATCATGTTGAACAATTGGGAAGCTACTCCTTTCCCTATCAGGAAGGAGTCTTGGTAGTTAGCTCAAAATTTCATCATTGCTTTCCCAAAAGTTGTTATTTTTATAGTTTTCCCATTCCCCTCATGAAAAGAAAATCACCATGTATCCCGAACATTGTTCACTCTTTTATCAATGAAATGCGGTCTCCCTTTTTCTTCACTTTTGCCTTATTTTTCTTTATTTTTCCTTTTGTACAGTTTTGCATGTGTTGATTCTGATGCCATGTCATGCGTGAAGGATTCTAGACCCAGTTCCGACAATCACGTTACTATACAAGAAATCGAGGAAGATAGTGAAATAGAATGTGAGAATGAGGAAGCCCTGGAGGAAATAAGTAAGGACATGAAACAATACGAGGAAAAACCCAAACCGAATCTGAGTGATACGGAATCTATAAATTTGGGGAGCGAAGATGATGTCCGAGAAACAAAGATTAGTGTGCATTTGGAGGCGCCCCTCAGGGATGAATTGATAAGGTTGTTACATGAGTTTAAGGACATTTTTGCCTGGTCCTATGATGACATGCCCGGACTTAGCACCGATTTGGTGGTACACAAGTTGCCTATCTATTCTGAATGCCGGCCGGTAAAGCAGAAGTTGAGGAAATTCAAAACGGACATTAGTGTGAAGATAAAAGAAGAGGTGAATAAGCAGTTTGAGGCAAAGGTCATAAGAGTTACCAAGTACCCCACCTGGTTGGCAAATGTTGTGCCGGTCCCGAAGAAAGATGGCAAAACCAGAGTGTGTGTAGA
This sequence comes from Nicotiana noctiflora, assembly GCA_032618575.1. Lineage (NCBI taxonomy): Eukaryota > Viridiplantae > Streptophyta > Magnoliopsida > Solanales > Solanaceae > Nicotiana > Nicotiana noctiflora. The sequence continues at coordinate 81,184 of JASVEL010014133.1, forward strand.
CTATAGAGACCTCAACAAGGCCAGTCCGAAGGATGACTTCCCATTGCCAAACATCCACATATTGATCGACAATTGCGCCAAGCATGAAATCGGTTCGTTTGTGGATTGTTATGCCGGTTATCACCAGATCCTGATGGACGAAGAAGATGCTGAGAAAACTGCCTTCATTACACCTTGGGGAACGTACTGTTACAGAGTAATGCCGTTTGGATTGAAGAATGCCGGGGCAACTTACATGAGGGCAATGACCACAATGTTCCACGATATGATGCATCGAGAAATTGAAGTATATGTGGACGATGTCATCATAAAGTCCAGAAAACAACTTGATCATGTGAGAGATTTGAGGAAGTTTTTCCAAAGACTCCGGAGGTACAATTTAAAGCTCAATCCGGCAAAGTGCGCCTTTGGAGTACCTTCAGGGAAATTACTAGGGTTTATAGTGAGTCGGCGAGGTATTGAACTGGATCCGTCAAAGATCAAGGCTATTCAAAGTCTACCTCCGCCGAAAAACAAGAAGGAGGTCATGAGCTTACTAGGAAGGTTGAATTACATTAGTCGGTTCATTGCTCAATTGACATCAACGTGTGAGCCTATCTTCAAGTTGTTGAAGAAAGATGCAGCAGTGAAATGGACCGACGAGTGTCAGGGAGCCTTCGACAAGATTAAGGAATATTTGGCCAATCCTCCAGTGTTAGTACCTCCAGAACCAGGGCGACCTCTGATTTTGTATCTGACAGTACTAGACAACTCCTTCGGTTGAGTATTGGGTCAACATGACGAGACAGGCAAGAAAGAACAAGCCATATACTACCTCAGCAAAAAGTTTACATCCTACGAGGTGAAGTATACCCAACTGGAAAGAACTTGTTGTGCGTTGATTTGGGTAGCTCAGAAGCTAAAGCATTATTTGTCGGCATATACCACATACTTGATATCACGACTGGATCCTCTCAAGTACATATTTCAGAAGCCCATGCCTACGGGAAGATTGGCCAAATGGCAGATTCTGCTTACAGAATTCGACATTGTCTATGTAACTCGTACGGCAATGAAGGCACAAGCTATTGCAGACCACTTAGCCGAGAATCCTGTGGATGATGAGTATGAACCATTGAAAACATACTTTCCGGATGAAGAGGCAATGCTTGTCGAGGAGATGGAGCAAGATGAGAGACCAGGATGGAAAATGTACTTTGACGGAGCCGTCAACAGCAAGGGCGTTGGTATCGGAGCGGTGCTCATTTCAAGTACGGGTCAACACTATCCCGTCACAGCTCAGCTTCGATTTTTCTGCACCAACAACATGGCCGAATATGAGGCATGCATCTTGGGATTAAGGATGGCAATTGACATGGGTATTCAAGAGATTTTGGTCATGGGTGACTCGGATCTCTTGGTACACCAAATTCAAGGGGAATGGGAGACACGAGATTTGAAATTGATACCTTATCGGTATTGTTTGCACGAGTTGTCTCAAAGATTCCGGTCTATAGAGTTCAAGCACATCCCAAGAATGCACAATGAGATTGCAGATGCTTTGGCCACATTGTCCTCTATGTTGCATCATCCGGACAAGACATATATAGATCCGCTCCAGATCCAAGTTCGTGATCAAAATGCTTATTGCTTCGCTGTGGAAGAAGAGTCAGATGGAGAGCCGTGGTATCACGATATCAGGGAATACCTGAAAGCTGGCAAATACCCGGAGCAAGCCACATGAGACCAGAAGAAAGCCATTAGGCGTCTAGCCAATGGATTTTTCTTCAGTGGAGGAGTGGTATACAAAAGAACACCAGATCTAGGTTTATTGCGGTGTGTGCACGCACAACAAGCGGATGAAATCATGATTGAAGTACATGCCGGAGTATGCGGACCCCATATGAGTGGATATGTTTTAGCAAAGAAGATTTTGAGAGCTGGGTACTACTGGCTCACTATGGAGCGTGATTGTATCAGGTATGTAAAGAAATGCCATCAATGCCAGGTACATGGGGATCTGATCCACTCCCCGTCTTACGAGTTGCACACAATGTCAGCACCTTGGCCCTTTGTTGCTTGGGGCATGGATGTCATTGGCCCGATAGATCCAGCCGCTTCTAATGGGCACAGATTCATTCTGGTTGCAATTGATTATTTCACCAAATGGGTTGAAGCTAAGACATTCAAAGCAGTGACAAAGAAAGCGGTGGTGGATTTTGTGCACGAGAATATTATATGCCGATTCGGAATTCCCAAGGTGATTATCACGGACAATGGAGCCAATCTGAACAGTCATCTCATGGCGGAAGTTTGTGAAAGGTTTAAGATCACACACCGCAATTCCACACCTTATAGGCCAAAGGCGAATGGTGCAGTAGAGGCGGCGAATAAGAACATCAAGAAGATTCTTCGAAAAATGGTGGAGGGATCCAGGCAATGGCATGAAAAGCTACCCTTTGCTCTCATGGGTTACCGCACGACGGTGCGTACTTCTATCGGAACCACACCTTATACATTGGTGTATGGAACAGAGGCTGTTATACCCGCAGAAATAGAAATACCGTCACTACGGATCATAGCTGAAGCTGAGGTAGATGACGATGAATGGGTAAAAGCCCGGTTAGAACAGTTGAATTTGATTGATGAGAAGAGGTTGGCCGCAGTTTGCCATGGGCAGTTGTATCAACGAAGAATGGCCAGAGCATACAATAAGAAGGTACGACCTCGAAAGTTTGAAGTCGGACAACTGGTATTGAGGCATATCTTACCGCATTGGGCCGAAGCAAAGGGCAAGTTTGCGCCAAATTGGCAGGGGTCGTTTGTGGTATCACGGGTGTTGTCCAATGGAGCATTGTATTTAACAGATGTTGAAGGAAAGTGCGTAGAGACTGCTATCAATTCAGATGCGGTTAAAAGATACTATGTATGATTCCTTTTCAATTATATGTTTTGTATTTTGTTGTGATTTTGGAATTGAAATGACGAAGGTGTTTTATTCTCTATCCAAACACTTTATCCATTGATAACCCCTTTGAGCCTTAATGAATGAATTCAAAATTCTTTCATATCCCTCTCTCGGAATCGCTCTAGTACAATAAGATCGAAATTGCCAGAATCGCTTTAGCGCAATAAGATCGAAATTGCCAAAATGAAAAAATGATGAAAAATGAAAAAAATTGAATAAATGAATGAAAAAGAGAAAAAGACAAAGAAATCGGGAAAAAGTCAAAAAGAAATCCATCTAACTTATGAAGTTGGATGAACTACGTCCGACTTGATCCCGAAAGGGTACGTAGGCAGCCTCTCTGAGGTTCAGTCACAACAAAGGAAAAATCCAAAAATTCCCCACATATTGAAACTGGGGCAGAAGTTATGTTTAATAATTCCGAGAGTTGTAAATGTTTTTGGACCCTCGTGAAATTTTGAGCCTTTATACCTTTCTTTCTTAACCCACCCAAAAGCCACATTACAGTCCGAAGAAAGACCTTCTGATCAATTTTGAAATGATAACAAATACAACGAAGGAGGAGCGAAGCATCGGATAATACCCGTGGTACAGAAAACAAAATACAAAAAGGAAAAATGGAAAAAATAAAAAAAAATGAGAGAGTCTCATCGGTGAAAACCTTAGCCGGCACTGTGAGGCGATTGTGAGGTTGAGAGAAATAAAATGAGAGAGTCTCATCGGTGAAAACCTTAATCGGCACTGTGAGACGATTGTGAGGTTGAGAGAATAAATGAGAGAGTCTTATTGGTGAAAACCTTTCGAGGCACCGTAAGGCGATCGTGAGGACTATCGGAAAAGAGAAAAGGCAACAAAAAAGAGTATCGGTTTGGGTCAAAGACAATTCAGAGTCAGAATAATGATTGGAACGAACTGGGTCAGAGTTTAAATACATGGCATGGTCAGCGGAATCAGCCAGCAAATACCCAGATAAGTTCTGTCATCTCTCCAAAACACCCTTACTTTTCTTTCATTTTCTGCATTTCATTGTTTACCTTTTGAGAGCTAACTACCAGCTCCTGATAACGGAAGCTGAAACAACACTGGATCAGAAAGGAAAGAAGATTTGGGAAGGGAATAAAGAAGCTTGGCAAACATGGCCAGAGAAAAAGAAAACAAAACAAAATGGAGAAATGAGAAAAATACAAAAAGAGTCTACAAGGGACAAGAAGTCGAAAGTCATGCAACATGAGAAAGCAAAAACAAAGGAAGCAATAAGAAGTGGGGACGGCAGATGCCAGTTGCCAGCAGTTTATATCTAATAAATTTTGTTTCATGCAGGAACAAATTGTCACTAATCAAGTGAATGTGACCAATGTGGAAAATTTAAAATACCAAAAAGAGAAAGTCTGCCGAATAAGTGGAGAAATTCACAGGCAAGAGATAAGTTGGTAAAAAGAAAATACCAAAAAGAGGAAGGTAACATCTTTTAAAATCCACTTCCTAGTCCTCAGGCTGCGGGAATACATTTTTTCGCATTGCACGTTTAGTTTCAGTTAGCTGCCCACCTTCTAATACGAGAATATTCTCTGCATTCGCATTGCACGTTTAAATTCTGTTAGGCGCCCACCTTCTAATACAGGAATATTTTCTGCATTTGCATTGCACGTTTAAATTCTGTTAGGTGCCCACCTTCTAATACGGGAATATTTTATGCATCGCATTGCACGTTTAATTTCTGTTAGGCGCCCACCTTCTAATACGGGAATACTTTTTTGCATTTGCATTGCACGTTTAGTTTCAGTTAGGTGCCCACCTTCTAATACGGGAATATTTTTTGCATCGCATTGCACGTTTAGTTTCTGTTAGGCGCCCACCTTCTAATACGGGAATATTTTCTGCATCGCATTGCACGTTTAAATTCTGTTAGGTGCCCACCTTCTAATACGGGAATATTTTCTGCATCGCATTGCACGTTTAAATTCTGTTAGGTGCCCACCTTCTAATACGGGAATACTTTTCTACATTTGCATTGCACGTTTAGTTTCGGTTAGGTGCCCACCTTCTAATACGGGAATATTTTCTGCATCGCATTGCACGTTTAAATTCTGTTAGGTGCCCACCTTCTAATACGGGAATATTTTCTGCATCGCATTGCACGTTTAAATTCTGTTAGGTGCCCACCTTCTAATACGGGAATACTTTTCTACATTTGCATTGCACGTTTAGTTTCGGTTAGGTGCCCACCTTCTAATACGGGAATATTTTCTGCATCGCATTGCACGTTTAAATTCTGTTAGGTGCCCACCTTCTAATACGGGAATATTTTCTGCATCCGCATTGCGCGTTTAAGTTCTGTTAGGTGCCCACCTTCTAATACGGGAATGTTTTTCTGCATTTGCATTGCACGTTTAGTTTCAGTTAGGTGCCTACCTTCTAATACGGGAATACTTTTCTGCATTTGCATTGCACGTTTAGTTTAAGTTAGGTGCCCACCTTCTAATACGGGAATATTTTCTACATCGCATTGCACGTTTAAATTCTGTTAGGTGCCCACCTTCTAATACGGGAATATTTTCTGCATCGCATTGCACATTTAGTTTCAGTTAGGTGCCCACCTTCTAATACGGGAATATTTTCTGCATCGCATTGCACGTTTAAATTCTATTAGGTGCCCACCTTCTAATACGGGAATATTTTCTGCATCGCATTGCACGTTTAAATTCTGTTAGGTGCCCACCTTCTAATACGGGAATACTTTTCTGCATTCGCATTGCACGTTTAATTTCAGTTAGGCGCCCACCTTCAAATACGGGAATATTTTTCTGCATCGCATTGCATGTTTAAATTCTGGAATACTTTTCTGCATTTGCATCGCACATTTAATTTCAGTTAGGCGCCCACCTTCAAATACGGGAATACATTTTGCACATCATGGTTTATACAGTTAAAAGCCCACACTGGGGCAGAAAAAGAAAAAAAAAGGTAGTTTTTTGTTTTGTTTTGAGCAGGTTCAGCTCGAGATCAAGAAATACCAGTGAAAATAAAAAAAAAAGAAAAACAAGAAAATCAACAAAAGAGGGTCAGCATCAAAGGAAATCAACAAAAAAGAAAGAGATCCTGCATCACCGGAAGGGGAAGAAGAGCAAAAGTTAGATCAAGAACAATTGTAATTGTAGGATCATAGCTTAGAATAGCTTCTTCATTTTTCATTCCCCCCCCCCCAGTGTAATAAGGAGTAAGTCAGCAGGTCTCAACAGTGTCAATGCAACAGTGAGTCTGGTAGTTTTTAAACTGCCAGACCTTCCCGAACTACACTGACCTGATTCCTGTTTAGCCCAGGATATGTAGGCAACCTCTAAAGCAGGGTGCGGTCAAAAAGGTTTTCAAAAATGCTTTCGCGGAATATGCCAATGTGAAAAAATCTCTCATTACTGCTCACTTGTCTTTGCACTGAAACTCTTCGTGTTCCCGAGCAAAGAGGGGCAGCTGTGAGCACATGATTTTTGCATTGAGCAATTAATTCCAAAATTAAAATAAATATGTTTTTGAGTGCAATTACTTGCTTTGTTTGAAATTAGCTATACTTTTGAGTTTGAATAAGTAGAAATTAGAAGAAAATAAAAAAAATATAGGCTAAGTAATTAATTTGTTAGTTTAATTAGTTAGATTTTAAGAAAATTAGCAAAATAGTTTAAATAGGAGAAAATAAGAGGAAAAATAGTAGAAAATTTCCAAAAAATACTAATTAATTAAAGTAAGTAGGAAATTAGGTTTTATAATTTTCCATAAAAGAAAGAAAAAGAAGGTATAAAAGAAAATACATAAAAATAATTAAAATACCAAAAAATCGAAAATTAGTGGTGTAATAAGCTTGGGCCAATTTGAATTGAATTAGGAGGCCCAAGCACTTAAGCCCAAAAGATCTGGTCCGTAAGCCTTTGAGCTAGCTGATCTCAGCCGTTCATTTGCATGATCCAACGGTAGGAATAAATTGGTTGAATTATTAGTTAATTAAAATAAGATGAGTTTAATCTGAGCCGTCCGTCCTAGTTGATCCAATGGGCGAGACCTTTGGTCTCACTGATGATGAAACGGCGTCGTTTATGTAACGCGCTTTAGAGCCGTCGATCTTCATCAAACGAACGGCTCAGATCTCATTAGTTGCTCCGAGTATTTAAAGCTTTGGTCTGAAGAGACCAAGCCATTCTTCAGAAGCCCAAACCCTAGAGACAGCCGCCCTTATCCCCCCTCTCTTCACCGTCATCATCCTCGTCTTCAGCCTTTGAACGGCCATGGCGGCCACCACTTCCTACGGTGGTCGCCGGCCTCTTTTAGCCCCCTTCTCATATCTCTCTTCTTTTCTTCTTCTTCTCCGTCAAGAAACTCCAAAGAACTCCCCTTCTCCAGAACTCCGGTCACCGGAACTCATCGCCGGTGACCACTAAAGTATGAACCACCGCCTCAAACCAATGCCATTCGAACCCACGTTCCACGATCTATCCAACCATACTAGCCACACCCCTCGAATCATCTTCAATCGCCTCGAATATCCGAAAAAGGGTCGTCGGAACCTTAACTCCGGCGACCCAAAAATCAAACTTTCCCAAGATCTCATCTTTACCCCTTCTGAACACTCTCCTCCAAACCAAAATCTCAAAAGACTTCACCTTGAAGTCTGAAAAGTAAACCAGAGAAAAAATAAAAAAAAAGGATCTGAAAGAACAAAGAAAAAAGAAATCAAAAGAGGAGAGTAGAGTCCGTGAGTGAATAAGAGAGAAAAGAGATGGGAAGCTCAGGGGACAGGCCCTGCAAGCTAAGTCCCTCGACCCCTATGTGCTTTCTTTATGCTTTACTTTGTTCATCTGTTTGTTTTCTATTTTTTGCATGCTTTTAGATGTTTTTCTCTTATTTTTGCTTTCACGTGTTAGCTTAGGATTTATTCTTGTTGATCTTCTGTTGCTTGTTTATCCTTTTTGTTTCAATATGCCTATCTTTTCTTATTTTATTTTTTTTTAACTTGTGCTTCCGAGCATATTAGTGTTAGTGTTCTCCATTTTGTTTATTCTCATGCTCATCTTGATTCGTTGTGTTCTGTTCCTCTGAGTTAAAATATCTATCTTTGATTCACCCTTTTCTTCTTCATCTTCTGTGTATACTGGTTCTTGATTTGTTGGTTTACAATATCATGATTGTTCTTCATTCCTGTTTCATGTTTAGTTTTAGTAATAGTTTAGCCGTTTTCTTCATTTCCTATATTAGGGTTATCTTGCGTTGGGTCTGCTTCTCTGTTCTTAGAGATCTCCCTGTTCTTCTTCACCCTTTATTTATATTTAGGGTTTTCTTATTTGCTGGTTTTCAACATCTCATCTGTTTGATTTTCGAATATCTCTTCTGTTTCTCTTTATGTTTAGTTTAGTTGTTTGACTCTCGTTAGGGTTTCTTCTATTTAGCTTTCAATATCTTTACTGTTTTTCTCTTCTTTTAACTACATGGTTTAGTCTTAGCCGTTTGATTCTCATTCTCCCTCATTTCATGTTTATACTAGGGTTTTTCTTTAATTTTGGTTTATAGCTCCTCTTATGTGCTCTCATCTGCTAAATAAGCATGTTAATCTTGATTATCTCTTCTGCATGATAGATTTAGGATTCCTCTTCACTGTTTCTTCATGTCTCTTCTCTTCTTTATCTTCATCTTGATCCATCACATGTATACATAAGGCTAGGATTAATACTTGAAAAGATATTTTAGCTAACATGCCTATGCTATTGTGTGTACTCTGGGCTTAAATGAATTCTGTTTCATCTATTACTGGCTGTTTCTTAGAGTTTAACATTCTGAGCATGTTTGTGCCCTGAACCTAAAGGTTTTGGAGTTTTCAATTGTCATATGACTGGAATTAGTAGTAACTAGGTCTAATTTAACATGGATTCATATGTTGTCACATGAAGTTGGATAATATGGATTGATTAGCTAAGATTCAACCATATCAAATTGTCTTTCCTGAGTTTTTTGTTGATTAATGCATCTTGTCTGGTTTTATGTGTCCTAATATGCAAATCATGTTGAATTTGATTTAGTTTTATTGGTTTTGGTTGAGTGTAAGTGTTTGATCAACACTGTTGGAACCCTAGGTGGATTGGTTATAACTGTTAGAATTAGATTCCTAGAAATGGTTAGTTGTGAAATAGGCCAAAACTGAAAATCACAAAATTAGGCTATTAGTTAAATAATTGGCTTAAGAATGGCCAACCCTGTAAATGGTTGACCTATTCTATAATGCCCTAACACACAGTCCACTTTTAAAGTGGCTGGTTGTGCAAAAAGGGGCTATGTCTGCAAATGCAGACTAGCCCAGGCTCTCTTTAGAGCCCTGAGCATAAAATGGCCAAACCTGCAAATGGTTTTGGGCCCAAATGTTCAGTAGTTGGCCTTAATAGCCAAAGCCAAGTCTCAACTTGAGACTGGCTAAGTTTTAAATAAGTTTAAACATAACAATAAAGCAGGCTAGTCCTGCAATTAGTTTAAAATGAAGTCAAAGTCTCTAATTAGCAGAAAATAAGGCAGAAATGGTTAAAATTGAAATAATCCCTTAAAATAAATCTGGCCAGCCCTTAAATACTAATGCCAGGGTTGGCTATTAGTTAAATAAGTTCAAAGGATGCTGAAATTTAACCTAGGTAAGCTAGTAAATAAGCAGTGCCCTTAGAGGGCACAATTGGGAATTAAAAGGTGAAATAGTAAATAGTGAGAACCTAAGAGGGTAAGGGAGTCCTTTATACCTCTGATTTCTGCAATTTTGCAGAGATTCAAGGGTAAAATGGTCTCCCTAAAAAGGGAAATCTGTAAAAATCTCAAACCCTTAGGGATACATTGGTAAAAACTTACTAAAAGGAATCTTTAGAACCTTCCAGCACATGCTGGAAGGGTTTTGATAACTAATTTAGGGACTAAAGTGTAGATTTTATAGTTTTAGGAGGGGGAGAAGTGGGATTAATCCCATACTTTCTCCCCAAGTCATCAGCCCTTAGCTTCTACTATAAATACACCTAAACAAGGGCTGAAAAGGGGGTTCCAATTTTTGAGTAATCTGAAAATATATCTGGGTTCCAATTTTAGCAATTCTGAAATATATCTAGCCTGATTAAATACAGAGTTTTAAGAGGGAAATAGCAATAGGATAATAGTGTTCTTCTGATAATTTGGAGCGAGTATTTGGATTAGCTTCTTCTGGTTCTGGGTCTTTGCTCTGATCGTCTGGAATTCTATTTGCTGTTGTTGTGTTGCTGTGTTGGTCTAGCATTCATCTCATTGTTGCATTGCTTTGCTTGAGTCCATTGCTGCTTCACTTACTTGATCCCCTTAGACTCATTGGGTTTTCTTTGTGATTCAGGTACACTTCTCTACAAACTAAAGATGTACTGTGATTTGGATGCAATAACAATGAAGATTTCAATCTGATTTTTATATATACTGCCATGTATCAAATAGTTCGATATTGTTGTTAGCTTAGAATTATAGTGTTTATGTAGTAGCAAAGAAAAACCAAACAAACAATGTAATAGTAATAATATAGCAGTAGCATAGTCATAGTCATAAATCACTTAGTTAATTAGGAAAAACCTCTAAAACAAAGTCAAATGGCCATCACATGAGTAGATAACAATCATGATCACACAGTCAATTTATTTCATTGATCAATCAGATTCAAATTAGTTAAGAGAAGAAACCATCGGATAAGGTAAACAATTGGGGTGCGATTGGCTTGATAACATTGAATAAGTTTGGTTTGTGCTAATATCAGTATTTAATCATATACATGAAGTAATATATAAGAATAAGTTCAAAAGGATAGGGTGTAGTTAGAAGAATGGGCAATTAGATTTATGATGCAATTTGAGTTAAGTCATATTAGAGTCAATAGTTGTATATACATATCCATAAGTCACTTAGCATTAGTTGTTTTGGGTTACCATTAATAAGTTGGTTAATTTGTTTGAATACAGTCTCATAAAATTAAATTATCTCTTTAGCCTTGTACAGTGACTCTACTCTTTTAATGAATAAAAGCAATGTGATTTCGATTCTTAAATCCTGTTGATTTGCATTATTTCTGGTTCTTTGCATTTACTTTTTTCATAGTAGTTTACTACCAATTGGTTTGGGCTCAATATGCAAACGAGTTTTGAACTACAACGTGAAGCTAATGAGGCCAGCAAGCTTAAATCCAAAGCAACCTGGATCTCGAAGACCAAGACAGTCTATACGTTTAATGGAGAGTCCAGGCCCAATAAAATTCGACGGGCCTGGAATGCTTATTGATAAAAATACGAATAAGGGAAAAAACAATGTAGAAAGTATAATATATTCCTTAGGATTGGACTTTAAAATTGATTTGGGATGAGCCTCGCCCGATTTCAAACACCGGGGCCCCCATTTAGTAATAACATATCATAGTAGAACCGGAGAGGCTAATAGCGAATTCCATAGCCTTTCTCAAAGTTAAAAGCCGATAGACTATATTAGGGCACGATTTTAATATACCTTCCTTTGAACGAGTGTGCACTTGGTGCGACTCAAATCCAAATCTCGGCGAAGCTGAAATACACCGAAAGCCATAGGCGTACTGGTTGCGGTATGACTCGAGGCGTGTTTTCGCGATGTCGCAAACTCTCTAAAAATATATTTAACGTAAAAGCACATTATGTTGTTAAAACCTATAATTGAGTCAAACAAAAGTCGGGAACGACAGTGGAGCGACCGTGCTAAAACCACGGAATCCGGGAATGCCTAACACCTTCTCCCGGGTTAACAGAGTTCCTTATCCGGATCTCTGCTTCGCAGACATTTATAAGAGTCAAAATTCCTCGGATTCGGGATTAACCGGTGACTTGGGACACCATTGTCATTCCCAAGTGGCGACTCCGATTAATCTCTAATAAAATCCCGAACCGATTGTCCTTTAATTGGAAAAACTCCTTCCCTTACGTTATTTTATCCGTCTCGGGTGATTGAGCGTCGGGGTATACCCTACAAGTGTATTTATACGCTTTTAAGTGTTTGGGTAGTAAAAAGGGAGGTGTGACATCAGTGTGGTAGCTACTCCGGCAACTTTTATGTTGATATGTCCATCTTTCCTCGGGAATACAACAACTCCGAGAAATGCCACCAAAAATGCGAACCTCCGGTGTTCTTCCCATTTCGCCCGGTTGGACTTACAACATAGCTTGTTGGTGAGGTCATTGAAACCCCCAACGTGTCCAAACCTATTGTAGATGAAGCTTAAAGAACAAAACCCGTTGGCCAGATCTTCACTATGAACATTCCGGGCAATTTTCAAAGAGTCGAGGAAGCGATGTACCGTTACCGTCCTCGGAGATACCGGGTATTTTCCTTTCAGCGGGACCTCAGTCTTCCCGATGTAGAAGGCAATCTCCTCCAAAGTTGGGGTAAGTTCAAAATATGGGAAATGAAATACGTTGTGTGCCGAATCCCAAAACGTGACCAACGCTCTAACCACATCACCTCGAGGAACTATGTCTAGTAAACCCGTAAGGCCTTTTAAGTACCTTTTGACCCAGTCTTGACCATCGGATCCCATGTCCCGCCACCATAATCTCAGCTCCAAGGGGATTTTATTTAGGGAAAATTGTTCATTCATCATCGTGCTCGTCCTGCACATTTATTAAAGTGATTTTATTTAGAAAAATAAAAAAAATCTTTTTCAATGCAAGTTTTCAATTTTTTTGAAGAAAAGAAAATGACTTTCGAAGTGGCCATTTTTGCCAAAACGGCCTTCTGGCGCCCTTTCGGAACATTCGGCCATTTTTAAAAATAGCAATCACCTCGATTATTTGACAAGAAAAATCTTTTTTGGTCTTTTTCTAAAAATGTGTGGTTGGACCCGTTTAAGGGTTGCCTACGTATCCCACCTAATGGCGAGAATCAAACCTGCGTAGTTCGGTCAGATTATTTGACCAATTATTTCAAAAATGTTCCACCTTTTCTTTTCCTAATTTTCAATTTTTCCTGGTACCTATTTTCTATAAATCATTATTTTCCTCTCTCTCTTTTATTTTTCAACAATTTTCCAATCTCGGGATTTTCGCCAGTCCGCATAACGATCGAGGATAATAAAATGCAACACATAGCATGCTCGGTCTTTTCAATACCGGGTCACCTGTCCTAGACGGACCCAACCCCTGTGTTGAGTCCCCTAAGTCAAATATGATGCAAATAATCGTCCTAGACCTATGTTCAAAATCTTACGGTTTCATAGGTTGCTAGACCGTGTACCCGAGCGGACAACTCGAATCGAGGAGGGGGCTACGTACCGGTGACCCGCGGAGTCAATCGGCTTTGTAACTTATCCGGCCTCTGTTTTCTTAATTTAAGGTGACTTTAACAGAAAGGGGAGTCTCAACCAGTAAGCACATCCCCGGGGGAGAAGAGAGAAGGGTTTTCGGCACAATTTTATATACAGTCCACATAATATCAAAGCGATAAAGCACATAGCATGTTATTCAAATCATATAATGAAGTCAAATAAAAACGCGAACGGCAGTTCTAAGGAGCTCGAGTTCTTAAACCCTGAAATCGAAATTCAGGGTTGGTTTCCCCAGCAGAGTCGCCAGAGCTGTCACACCTCCCTTTTTACTACCCCAACATGCGTAAAAGCGTATAAATACACTTGTAGGGTATACCCCGACGTTTAATTACCCGAAACGGATAAAATAACGTAAGGGAAGGAGTTTTTCCAATTTAAGGACAATCGGTTCGGGATTTATTAGAGATTAATCAGAGTCGCCACTTGGGAATGACAATGGTGTCCCAAGTCACCTGTTAATCCCGAATCCGAGGAATTTTGACTCTTAAAATGTCTGCGAAGCAGAGGTCCGGATAAGGAACTCTGTTAACCCGGGAGAAGGTGTTAGGCACTCCCGGATTCTGTGGTTTTAGCACGGTCGCTCCACTGTCGTTCTTTATTTGACTTAATTATGGATTTTAACAACATAATGTGCTTTTCACATAAATATTATTTTTAAGAATTTGCGACATCGCGAAAACATACCTCGGGTCATACCGCAACCAGTACACCTATGACCTTCGGTATATTTTTGCTTTGCCGAGATTTGGATTTGAGTCACACCACGTGCACACTCGTTCAATGGAAAGTATATTAAAATCGTGCCCTAAATGGTGTCTATCGGCTTTTAACTTTTGGGAGAGGCTATGGAATTCGCTATTAGCCTCTCCGGATATACTATGTTATTTCATTACTAAATGGGGGCCCCGTTTGTTTATCGTTAGGCGAAGCTCGTCCCGATTCAATTTTAAAGGCTCAAACTTAATATATACTATATTTTCTATACATGTTTTTTCCTTAATCGCTTGCAATACTAGAATCCCAGGCCCGTCAGATTTGCTGTTATTGGGCCTAGATCTTCATTCGCTTAATTGGATCAGTAATGGGCCAGTCCAGGCCTTAAAGACCAGGCAGCCTTCTGGCTATCAATCAACGAACCAAACAAGTCCGTAAGGCAGTTCAGGCCCACGCTATACATAGGGCCCAAACCAGATTGTAATAACAGAAGATACGACACAGGATTCATAAAGGAACAAATACTCAGAATTGGAAATGAAATTACATCACTTTTATTTATTCAGTAAAGGGAAGCCAATACATCAATTTATCAGACATCAAGTATGAATCAATTATTTGCCACTATAAACTAGAACTAACAGACTGCTTCTTCTTCTTACACTTTTTATTTGAGGTCAGTACTAAATCTGAGAAGACGGTTTGGATTATATAAGAGGCTTGAAGAACAATTAAACTAATTACCTACAGATTATTAAAGCAAGATTGTAAACAGGGTTGAGATTATATACAGGTTTCATTGTGAACTAGACCTATTAACATCACAAATCTGATTCTAATCGAACTATTTCACTACCCAATTATTGATTTCCAAATAAGCTAATTACACGATCATAGTTTAAACAGTCCCAAACATTCATGGTTATAACTCGAATACTTTCATCTAAATGGCTCAAAGACTTTATCATAATTAAACCACTGATTTTTACTACGACTTATCTCACTATTAGATTATCAATTCAATTATGAGTGAATCACTATCTAACGTTTGCTATTCCATGTTCAAGTGTAGATCTATTACATTAGCTAAGTTATGTTGATTTACGACATTCTCTATGAAACAGTAGTTATTTGCTATTCGAAATCATGATTTGTTTACTTATATTTTAGGGTTTATCTATTTAAATTAGGCGTGATATACTACTACTACTATACTACTACTATACCACTAGCTATTACAAAATTTTGTGTTCGTCTCTCTACTACTACCTACTACAAAATAAACTACAGATTTAGACTAATACTAACACTAACAACAACATTTAAGTTACATAATAGCATAAAGTTAAGCTGAATCTCCATCTTTTATTCAATCAACGTGCCATTACAGCTTCTAAGGAATAGAAGAGTACCTGAATCAAAGTAGAGAAAACCAATGAGTTCTAGGGGAAATGAAGCAGTAATCAGCAAGGATTCAGCAACAATGCAACAGTAGAGGATTGGATAGCAATGAACCAAGCAACAGCAAGTATGAATCAGCCAATGCAACAGAAATCCTAGACCAAACTCGAGCAGAATAACCCAACAAATCAATAGAAATCAGCAAATTCTAACTCGAAAATCCCAGAAAATCCTATTGCTCTATTGCTATATTTTTCTCTGAAACTTTATCCAAAAGCCCGCCTAAAATGATTTTTAGATTGCTCAGAATTGGAACCCCCTTTTCAGCCCTTGTTTAGGTATATTTATAGTTGTATTTTAGGGCTGATGACTTGGGGAGGAAGTATGGGATTAATCCCACTTCTCCCCCTCCTAAAACTATAAAATCTACACTTTAGTCCCTAAATTAGTTATCAAAACCCTTCCAGCATGTGCTGGAAGGTTCTAAAGATTCCTTTTAGTAGGTTTTTACCAATGTATCCCTAAGGGTTTGAGATTTTTACAGATTTCCCTTTTTAGGGAGACCATTATACCCTTGAATCTCTGCAAAATTGCAGAAATCAGAGGTATAAAGGACTCCCTTACCCTCTTAGGTTCTAACTATTTACTATTTCACCTTTTAATTCCCAATTGTGCCCCCTAAGGGCACTGCTTATTTACTAGCTTACCTAGGTTAAATTTCAGCATCCTTTGAACTTATTTAACTAATAGCCAACCCTGGCATTAGTATTTAAGGGCTGGCCAGATTTATTTTAAGGGACTATTTCAATTTTAACCACTTCTGGATCTATTTCAGTTAATTGAGACCTTTTATTTCATTTTTAAGCTAATTGCAGGTATAGCCTGCTTTTAGTATTAAAAGCAACTCTTTAAAATCTAGCCAGTCTCAAGTTGAGACTTAGCTTTGGCTATTAGAGCCAATTACTGAACAGCTGGGCCCAAAACCTTTACAGGTTTGGCCACTTTGCTGTTCAGGGCTCTAAAGAGAGCCTGGGCTAATCTGCATTTGCAAACATAGCCCTTTTGCACAACCAGCCACTTTTAAAGTGGACCGTGTGTTAGGGCTTTATAGAATAGGTCAACCCTTTGCAAGGTTGACCATTCTTAAGCCAATTATTTAACTAATAGCCTACCTTGTTCATTTTCAGTTAATAACTATTTAAAAATTAGCCTTCTTCATGGACCTAATGCTAGCAGCTATAACCAATTCACCTAAGCATAATAAGCATTAACAGTGTTCATACTTAACATAAAACTATTGCAAACTTAGCCATTTCAACATACAATTGCACACATAACCACATGAAGCCAAACATTGTTCATTAATCAATCAAAATTCAGAAAAGGGGTTTGATAATGTTGAATCTCAATTAATCAACTTACATATCTTAAATTCATGTAGCAACATGTCAATTAACATCAATTAGGCTTAGTCACAATCATTTCATGTTAGATGATATACTGAGACACCTTAAAACACTTAGCATTCATGGACATAGACACACATAAGCATAAACTCTCACAAAATAGCCAACATGGTTCAACCGGACATAAACACAATGGACTTTAACAAGGTAATCATAAGCATGTTAATCAGAAATCATTCTCAAGTACCGACCCTAAAATCATGCTAAGCAAATAGAACGGGTAAAGCTAAGCAGAACAGACTCATGCATAAGAATAACAAACCAATCCTATTCCTGAGACTAATCATGAGAATAGACAGAGGACAAGAATCACTCAATCTAACAGAAGTTGTCTGATATCAACAAGAAATAGGGGCCTAATGCTAACAAATAACGAAGAAGACAACTACATGAGGAGAAACAGAAGTCATGCTGTTTAAGATCAGAAATCACAAATAAAAGGAAAAGCACAAGATAAAAGATAAGTCTTTTGACTTAGTAAAAATGAGCATGGTTTACAGCAGACAGAATCAATCAAAAAACGAACAGAAAAGGAACAATTAAAACAAGAAAAGCAGTATGAACAGGATGAACCCTAATACTAAACATGTCTTCTTTCGAATCAGAGAAATAAAGCATAAAGATGAAATGAACATAAACCCTAAAACTAAACAGACGAAGCACAAAGAGATGAAGAAATAAACAAAAGACGACAAGTATCAAATAAAGGAAAGCGTGAACAGGTGAAAACAAACAAAACAGAAACCCTAAAATTATCATGCGAGAACAGATAAGACATGTAGCAGAGATTTCAGAAAGCTAACAGAGAAAGAAAAAGAAGATGAAGAAGAATCAGGGATATCAAGCACCTTAAGACAAGATAACAACCTAATTCGTAGGACAAGCTAACAGAGCATAACAAAGAACAAATAAAAAACAATCAAAGAAGAAAAGCAAGCAGCAAACAAGGCAAGGAGGGAAACTTAGCTTGGCGGGGTCTGTCCCCCAAGCTTTCCTGTTCCGCTTTTCTTTTCTGGTTTCTTTCAGACTCTATTGTTCCTCTTCTTTGTTCCTTTTATCGCCTTTTTTGTCTGACTTTCCTCTTCTTTTTTTTTCTGTTTTTTCGTTGTTTTGGCTTCAAGACGAGGCCTTTTGGGTTTTTTGGTTGCAGAGGGGTGTTTGGGGAGGGTAAAAGGTAAGGTCTTTATTAGGGGTTTGGTTTTGGGGTCGCCGGAGTTAGGTTTCCGGCGACACTTTTTGGGATATTCGAGACGATTGAGGTATATTCGAGGGGAGCCAGTAGGGTAGGGTGATAGATCAGGTGGAGAGGGATGGAATGGCGTTGGTTTGGAGGTGGTTCTCGTTGTTTGAGCGGTCACCGGCGAAGATTCCGGTGATCGAGATTTCTGGAGAAGGGTTGTTCTTGGGGTCTCTGGGTGTTTATGGTGAAGAAGAAAGAGAAGAAGGCGAGGGAGATGAAAGAAGGTGGTAAAGATCACCGGCGACCACCGTAGGGAGCGGTGGCCGCCATGGTCGGCTAGGGTTCTTAGGGATGAGGATGAAGATGAAGAGGTGGAGAAGAGATAATCTCAGGGCGGCTAGGGTTATGAAGTGTGTAAAATGAACGGCTGCTTCAGACCAAAGCCTTATATAGGCAAAGGCGTCTGAGGTAATCGTAACCGTTCATTTGATGAGAATCGACGGCTCTCACAGGCGTTACTAAAACGACGCCGTATCATCACTTATGAGGCCAAGAGCCTCTTCCGTCAGATCATATGAATGGACGGCTGAGATCACTCTTATCTTAATTAATTTAAAATCAACTAGCTAATTATCTGGGCCATTGGATTGAACTTAGATGAACGGTTAAGATTGGGTCTCCTATCTCAATTAATTAAATAATCCGCTCATTCTCTCAACCGTTGGATCTATCCTGATGAACGGCTGAGATTACTATCTCTTTGATGGATCAGGCGGGCCACCTCTTGGGCCAATTCGCTGGGCTTATTCAATTCAATTTAAATCAGCCCAACCATGTTATACCCAAACCAATTTTTGTATTTTCTGATTTAATGACTTTTTTATGCACTTTCTTTTATACTTTTTTTTTCTTTTCTTTTTATGGAATATATAAGAACCTAATTTCCTAACTTACTCTAATTATTTAGCAATTTTGACAATTTTCTACTATTTTCCAATTTCTACTATTTAACACTATTTTTGCTAATTTTCTTAAAATCTAGCTAATTAAACTAACAAATTAATTACCTAGCCTATTTTTTTATTTTCTTCTAATTTCTACTTATTCAAACTCAAAAGTATAGCCAATTCCAAACAAATCAAGTAATTGCACTCAAAAACATTTTTATTTTAATTTTGGAATTAAATGCTTAGTGCAAAAATCATGTGCTCACACTTGTTCAGTGGGAGAACACTACACCAGAACATGTGACATGGGAAGAATATCACTCCTTGAAGACAAGGTTTCCAGCTTTCTTCCTTGAGGACAAGGAAGGTTTCAACAGGGGGATCTGATACGAGCAGCTTAGTCGAGTTGTACCTGCGGCTTGCGGAGTAGTACATTTCGGTTAAAGTCGTTAAAGACTATCTTTAGGATGGTTTCCAGTAGTTACACTTTAGTCCCACTTCTTTTAAATTGTAAGTTACGTTTATTACACATTAGTCCTGTAATTTCTTCTGTCTTATTCATGAGGGGTCCACTGTGCACATGGCAGTGCTGTTGTACGATTCTAAACTCAGTAGCAGCCCATCCCTCACATACATAGCTATATATATAGGTGTAATCCCTCAATGTAAGGGCTATTAAGAGAATATAGACCTTTATTTACCCTAGTTAGCTTCTTCTTCTTCTTTTTCCTTAATTTCATTGTTGCCGTAGCTTTTATTTTTTCCTTCTCTATCATTTTTCTTCTATAAGTCACTGTTCCATTGCCAAGCATCTATCAATTTGATAAAGTTGGCTTTTGTATGCAACTTCAAGTTCTCTATCCCAAATCCTCCTTAGGTTTTTCCCCCTTGTTGGGACATGCATTTATCTAATTGTTACTCCCTCCGTTTAATTTTATGCGGCGGTTTTTTACTGCATAAAATTAAGAAAGAAAGACAGACTTCTGACAAAGACATAATATTTTTGTGGTTATAAGAGTAATTCAATAAGGGTAAACTGGAAAATTTAAAGTTATAGAGTATCCAAATCTTGAAAAATGTCATTCTTTTTGGACATGCTAAGAAAGAAAGAGCGCCATATAAAACTGAACAGGAGTACTTCACTTTTTCTGGCACATGATATAAGGCTCTAGGTTTATGGCCATTCTATCCAACACTCTTATCACTTAGAGCGAGTCGCCCACTTGCGGTCCATGGATGCCATCTTGGCACACTGTTGCATCTCTTAACTTGGAGGTTATGGCATCCCAAGATATATAAGTGGTAGGTAAGCTTCAGGTCTACATCTAGAAATTGACAGTAAGAGCTGTATATGATTTCCAGCTATTAGAAGGAACATGCTATGTTTTGCCACGTCAATACGCAACTCAGAGCGTGTCTCAAAGATCAAAAGCACCACTCTTAGATGCTTCTCTTTTCTCTTCCTCTTCCTTGCACAAGACTCTAGTTTCTTCTGTATAGTATTAAAAAGAAGGATGAAGAAAAGAGGATCTTTATATTGATAAATTCTTGATGATGTATACACAGCATTTGTACCCTTATATATACAGATTCTAGCTAAAAAGAAAATTATAAAAGAAAATTGTATTTACAATTGTTGGCTTCCTATTGGCTAGTACAATACCAGAATAACAATAAAATATTCCTTGCATGTGTATTATGTCCAGCTGGTTTCTTAATTCAATGGCTGGGATTATTTGTGCTTCAAGGGCTGGGTATATTTACACGTGTCCAGCACAAATAAAGACACACAATGTCACTGTATGACATTGTATCTAGAGAAGTCCGAAAGTTCATTTGTCTGAAATTCATTCTCTGCTTCTTCATCTTCAAACTTTCTCCATCTTCTCCATTTTTGAGTTTTCTTTATTTGAAATAGTATGGGGTTTTATCTTAACATCCCCCTCAAGTTGGAGGGTGAAGAAAAAACCCCCAACTTGGGTAAGATCTGATGATGAGAAACCCTAGTGAGGGCTTGGTGAAGAGGTATGCTAATTGAAGCTTCGATGGGATAAAAGAAAGAGAGATTAACCTAGAGAGATACTGTTGCCAGACGAAGTGGCAATCCAGTTCTACATGTTTTGTTCTTTCGTGAAAAACTAGATTCCGAGCGATTGAAATAGCAGCTTGATTATCTGAGTGGACTGTGACTAGTAGAGTGGGAGGAGCAGTAAGATCTGCTAAGAGACGAACGAGCCAAGTGATCTCTGCAGTAACACGCCTCATAGACCGATATTCTGCCTCAGCAGAAGAGAGGGAGATTGAGACTTGCTTCTTGGATTTCCAAGAGATTGGAGTTCCTCCTAGAGTGATGAAGAATCCACTGACAGATCTTCGAGAGATCTTGCATGCAGCCCAATCGGCATCGCAAAAGGCTATTAAATCAAAAGAGGGATTTGCAGAAAGAAGGATCCCTTGTGCTAGATCTGCATTCAAGTACTTCAAAACATGAAGTCCAGCAGAAAGATGCAACATTTGGGGCTTTCACATATGTTGGCTCAGAGTTAGCACAGCAAAGCAGGGCGTGTGTTGGTGAGGTAATTGAGTTTCCCAACCAGGCAATGATAGACGACATGGTCAGCTAATGGAGGAGATAAATCAAGATGCAATTTGGAGGAAGGATCCAGTGGGGAAGAGACAATAGTATCTGAACATCCAAATTCTTCCAACAACTCTAAGGTAAATTTCCTCTGATTTATGATGAAACCTTGTTTCTCCCTAATGATCTCCATCCCTAGGAAATAATGAATATCCCCCAAAATTTTAATTTTGAACTCTGAATGAAGAAAATGAGTAATATGATTGATTTCCGCAAAATCATTTCCTGTAAGTATAATATCATCTACGTACACTGCTAAAATGGAAATAGAATCTTGATTGAGTTTAAAAAATAGAGAGTAGTCGTTTAGAGAGGTTGAATATCCTTTGAAGCTGAGAGCACCAGCTAAACGAGCATACCACTGTCTCGATGCTTGTTTTAGGCCATATAAAGACTTCTTCAATAGACAGACTTGATTAGAATTTCCTGTAGTCATTCCTGGAGGCATTTTCATATAGACTTCCCCTTGTAAATCTCCATGTAAAAAAGCATTATTAACATCAAGTTGCAGCACTTTCCAATCTTTCTTGACTGCAACTGTCAAAAGACATCTGATTGTGGTCATTTTGACCACAGGATAGAATGTCTCAGAGTAATCTATGCCTTCTCTTTGTATATCACCTATTACAACCAAACGTGCCTTTAACCTCTCTATTGAACCATCTGATTTGTGCTTGACCTTGTATACCCATTTACAAGGCAAAGCTTTCTTGCCATAAGGCAAAGTGACCACTTCCCAGGTCTTGATCAGGTTGAGAGCTTCCAATTCTGCTTTCATAGCTTGTCTCCAACCTTCATCTTGAGAAGCCTGGGAATAACTTTGAGGTTCTGAAATAGAACTCAAAGAATTGATGGTATGCTGATTGTTAATAGATAAACCTGCAAAGGGTAGGGAGGTAGGGAAAAGAGGTTGGTTGAAACAGGTAGAGCTGATGTTAGACAGAAAAATCCCATTGCATACATAGTCTTTTAGATAACTAGGTTGTTGGGAAACTCTGTCAGACTTTCTGATGGGTGGAGGAGGTATGAGTAGGTTAGGATGATTATGAGGAGCTGATGGAGTTGAAGATTGATGCAAAGTAGGACTA
Source organism: Nicotiana noctiflora (assembly GCA_032618575.1). NCBI lineage: Eukaryota > Viridiplantae > Streptophyta > Magnoliopsida > Solanales > Solanaceae > Nicotiana > Nicotiana noctiflora. Next base: position 103,931 of record JASVEL010014133.1, read on the forward strand.
GGTGGGAGGACATTAGGTGAAGGAGAAGCATGAGGACTGTGAATAGAAGGGAGAGAGTGATCAGAAGAACTGGGAGAAATGCTTTCATCTGAAATAGTGTTACTGGAGGAGTTAGTGGTACTAGGTTGAGTAGGAGGTAGACTGGATGAAGGAAATAATGGGATAGAATCAGGTAGTGTAGTCTCTAAATCAGGTGAGTGAATAGGAAAATTCTTGTGAACCTGTGTTGTGGTTGTGACAGCAAAAGAAAAATGGTTCTCATATAATTTCACATCTCTAGAAACAATAACAGTCTTTGTTTGTAAACCTAAGAGTTTGTAACCTTTTTGCTGTGTTGGATACCCTAGGAATACATATGTTTGTGCTCTAGGATCAAACTTGCTTCTATGTTGAGGTAAAGTGGAGGCATAGCACAAGCATCCAAAAACTCTTAAGTTGTCATAAATGGGTGGCTTACCAAACAGTATGTCATAGGGAGTCTTTCCCTTGAGAACTTTGGAAGGCAACCTGTTGATCAAATAGGTTGTAGTAAGAATGCATTCTCCCCAGTATTGTATGAGGACTTTGGATTGAAAATACAATCCTCTTGCTACCTTTAGTAGGTGCTTGTGCTTCCTTTCAACTATTCCATTCTATTGTGGTGTCCACACACACTACTAGAATTTTGACCTATGGCAACGGCTGTAAAACCGTTGCTGTAGATAGGAAAACCGTTACTGTATCTCTATTGGAACGGTTTAGGGCCCGTTACATCAGGTCGCGTGACAGTAGATCTATTGCAACGGTTTTATGCAACGGTTGATAAACCGTTACTATAAACAGTTATGGCAACGGACTTGTAGCCGTTACGACAACTTGGTCTATGGCAACGGTTATTTTTGGCAAATGCAACGGTTCGTAACTGTAGCTATATACGTTGATACAACGGCTATTGGACCTATTGTAACGGTTAAAAAACCATCATGGCATTTTTATGAGGCTAAGGCAACGGTTAAAAGGGCTATTGTAACGGTTATTAAGATCTACTGCAACAATTTTCTTTAGGCTATTGCAGCTGTTATTAGGATCTATTGCAATGATTTTTTAAGGCTATTGCAGCTGTTATTAAGATCTATTGCAATAATTTTTTAAGGCTATTGCAATGTGCTAATAAAGCAATAATATACACAAAATTATATAAATCACAAACAAAAACTATCAAAAATAAAATCATAATCCAACAACCCAAAATATTTAAAGGTATTATACATTAAAGTAAATTATACAATAGTGTTTACTTATGCAAAATTAATATACATAAGATTGCAAAATGTTCAAATAATTTCCGGAACATATGAAGTTTCAACAATAATCAACCAACAAGTAAAGTCTTCACTTTTATGTCTACCCTTTGTTCATTTGTTCCACCTACAAAAGATACAAAAAAAGTAAGCAAAATTTTCAAAAATAATCCATTTGATGTCAAGCACCATGATCAGGACCATCTTTCATCATACTATAAGTCAACTAAATGCTACTAATAATAAAACCTCTTTCAAGAGTCTTTTATCTAAATCAGATAGATAACACATTTACTAATAAGGAATATAATTTGAGCAATAGCTTGAGTTGTCCATTGGCATGGAGAGTGAAATGGTATGCCGTAAGAAGACACATCTCTACTCAAGAACTTGAATGCAACGACACAAATCCAATGTTGCTGAAGTTGGTAAAACTTAACTTCAATATAATTCAAGCCACGCACCAACAGGATCTCAAACACGTATTAAGGTACGTACTTAAAACATGCATGTCAAATGAGAATCACTTTAATTTCTTCTAGTTTTTTATACTAAAATAATTTCTTGTGAATTTAACAGATAAGCTGACAACCTAAACTATGATAGTAAGCTAGGAATTACCATAAGGAGTATGAAAATGGAGGATGGGGCGGGGGGTGGAGAGAGGGAGGGAGACAGAGAGTTGAAGAGCAGATCAAATTCATTTAGAGGAAGAAAAGGCTTTTGGTAAGGTATATTTGGCATACTTGGGAGATAATTTTTGCCCATGCTGCTCTAGCAATACCATATCCAAAGAATCTGCGTAAGACTATGTCGCCAATGCCATTAATAACAGTGGTAACTGCTAAAGCCTTTAAAGGTCCCCATGAATCTTTCATGCCTAGACTGTATATTCAAGAACAAAGAAAATGTATTAGACGCTGAAACAGACTGACCAATGCACTTATGCTAACACAACAACTCTAACATAAAATCATAAACAACTTTCAGATTGCTTTTGCGTCACTTCTTGGAAATCACGCAGAGGATTTGCAGACAAATGAAGACCAATGGTAAGTTAACAACTACTCCCATTCATAACATTTATAGCTTCTGTTCCGAAGGCAGTCTAACCTCTCAGGTGAATTTAGAATCTCATAGTAGAAGACTGAGAAGTTCAATGCAAGTCCAAGTCTAAGCTCGTAGTAGAAGACTGAGAATCTCATTGTAGTTGATGACAGTAATGAAACCCCTTTTAAATTTTTCTTAGAGACAAAGCACGGTTAGATTATGTTGACGGATTACCAGAACAGAACCCCTTCCAACCTAAAAAGTTGAAAGAGCCACTCAAGAACCTAAGAACCATGAAGGTAGTTAACACGTTCTTGAATTCACAGTTCTACGAAATGTTATATATAACACTAAATGCATTTTAGATGACACTAATGTAAGCAACAACTGGATCAAATAGCTGAGAACATCAAATTTAAAAAAGGATATTTTTCGAGATGATTGATTCAGACATTGTCTGAAATCTGGTTTGCTGCAAGGAGAGAAATATCAGTTAGATAATTCTAGTTGATACATGTGAAGAATCCAAGGGGTTGCAGAGTGACCGGACTCACCATTTGCTGAAGAAGATTCTGGACCTGGAAGAGAAGGGCGGTAGTAAGAGTTAGCTAGCATAAATGCAAGTTCTCATTTCTGTCAAATGATGTGCTAGTGAAATCTATCAGAGACCAAAAAAAGGGGCAGCGATACCAAATATGTTATACGTCAAGTGCACAAATATTGATCCAAATGTTATGGTATTAGCATCATGATAAAGCCATATTTATGAATAAAGCTAGCGCTTTAAAGGGCCAGATTGTATGTCAGAATTTTAATTTGATTATGAAAAAGAAACTAACTTTTGACTCCAATTTTCCAAGTAATCACGTTTGATAACTCAGTGATGAACAGATTGAGATGATTAGAAATTTCAGAGATTGTTAGCAAGCTAAGCACAGGAGAGTGAGCCTTAAGCTAATCAATTAAAGAAATTAGAGTTGTCTTTGCCAGAAAACTTACAAACACAGTCATATCAGCAGTGCTTTGCTTTGAATTATCTCCATCATGCCCATCCTGCCAGAAAATTGTGATAGTTACGTTTAGAAGAGTGCCAATACGGCAGCTCAGACACAGAAGAACATGCATTTGAATAAAACATACTACTGACTGAGAGCTCATTCTCTTTTTTATATTTTTTTTGGGGGGGGGGGGGAGTCTAGATGAATTAATCAGATGACCCGACCTCTATCTCCGCATGGACTACTTTCATGCATCTATTAAACTAAATTCCCTAATCAGCATTGAAAAAATATATTTATCTTGAATTGCTAAGTTTAATTCTTCAAGGCAACTGATTGGATATCAAAAATATAGTGTCTCAAAGAGTTCGCCACAATAATCCTTTTCCAACTATTCAAAGCATGGTATTGTAATTGAAATTATAACTGTCAACTAAAAAAGAATTGCTAAGCAATGATATACCCAGTAACATAGCACATGGTTGCCTCAGGACAACCAACACATGACAACAAAGCTGCCATGTATGCAGGTTCCCAAAAAATGCAAGTACCATATTTGTGACTTCATTAAGAACAAGGTGATGCATATGCACCTCAGTAAACTTTTCACACACTTCTAACAGAAATCTTGACTCTTAGTTCATACATTATACAGAAGTGGTCGAAATTTTTCATTTATAAAAACAAAGTAGTGTCAGCACAGACATTATAGATCCGCCCCTGGTCGTCTCAAATAAAAGACAAATCCTTGATCAATAGTTTTCAAGTTTTCCACACCTAGTTAAAAGCTCTCTTAATTGATCATAGGAAGTAACCAGTACTCTTAGAGACAACAATTCTGGTAGAAGTTTAAACCTTCTTAATTCAGTCTTCATGAGGTATAAAACCCCAATTTATAATAGAACGTCATGAACAATGCAAGGCCATTTCCAGTCTAATTTGTTTAAAAAAGTGAAATTTAAAAGAAAATTATAGGAATTAAAGAGAAAAGATACTTGATTATACATTACAAATTAAAGGGCGGAAATCAGCACCACAATCAACAACCTCGTGTGTAAAGAGTGAGAAGAAAGCAAATTGAACAAAAAAAGTTCACAACTTTAGGAAAACTCAAAAGCACAGAATCCAGAGACAAAAAACCCAGTATTTCACTCAAGATTTTGCAACCAAAAAGATTTCAATTTTCACTCTCCTAAAACATCAAATCAAAAAACAGAGAACTGACACTAAACATCTACTCACATACAAAAACAAACACACAACTATATCAGTATTTTTTTTAAAAATCAAACAAAAAACAACCCATGAGAAACCAACCCAAAAATTTAAACAAAAAAACACAAAAAACCAACCCATAAATTTAACAAAAACAAATTAAAAAAACTACTAAAAATTAAGCCGTCAACATGAGCATATACTCAAGTTGAGACCCACTTTCAAGATTGATATACCCTATTGATTAATTCATGAATGAGGCCCAAAATTAATACCCACACGAGTTAAGAAACTTTGGCAATAAGAATATATTTACCGATTTAAATTTAGAGAAACTCTAAAGGATTAGCACGCCGCCTCCGGTGTGGCCGATTATGTATGAGTTTTTGATTCTGGAGGAGATCGTCGATCAGCAGAATGGAGGAGATTGTCGACTATGGAGGAGAGTTCGGAGAAGAATGTGAAAGTCCATCTCATTTCCAATGAAATTACTTTTATGCTAAAATGACTTAGGGTTTACATATATTTGGTATTTTATTAGATATAAAAAATAAAAATGAAAAATTAGGTTGTGGGCCCCACTCATTTTAGCGGGTATAGAAAATTTGGATGAAAAATAAGAGGGAATTAAATGACCGTAACAATTTATCAAAACCGTTACCATAGATTTATTTATTGCTACGGTTATTCAAACCGTTGCTATAAATGCCTCTATCGGAACGGTTTCACACCTATTGTAACGGTTCAATTGCTAAGTGTCCCAATAGCTCCAAAAATTATTTGTAACGGTTAAAACCGTAACAATACAGCATCTATAGCAACGGTTACTGAACCGTTGCAATTAAAAGCGTTGCCATAGCTCTAATTTCTAGTAGTGGTACACAAGAAGTTTCATGCAAAATTCCTTGTGAGATCAAAAAATCAGATTGCTATGTGCCTCTCCCCAACTCTAATGCATTATCAGATCTCACCCTTTTTACCTTAACATTGAATTGTCTTTCTGTCATGGCAAAGAAAGACTTTAAAAGTGTGAATGCATTAGCCTTTGAACTTAAAAGAAAAGTCCATGTTCCTCTGATAAAATCATATACAATGGTTAGAAAATACTTGTAACCATTATAAGTGCTAGACTTGAAAGGACCCCAGGTATCAATGTGAATAAGATCAAATATTCCATTTGTTTTGATTGTACTTGTGAGAAAAGGCAGCCTAGTCTGTTTAGCTTGATGACAAATATCACACACATGATCAAAAGAGGAAGGAAAGGAAATGAACTTGAGTGTTTTCATTGCTTCAAAAGGTAAATGGCCCAATCTAGTATGCCATTGAAATACATTAGAACTAACACTCATAGACATAGATCCTAGACTAGTAATAATACTAGAGACAGAATTGAAAGAATTTCCTTTAAGAATTGAAATAGCATGTTGATTAGAAACATTAGAATCTGAACTAGTAGGATTTAACAAATATAGACCTCCTCTTATTTCACCAAAAGCTTGCCCCCTCCTCACTAAAGGGACCTGCAATGCACACCCAGTAGAAGTCAAATTGAGAGAACAATTGAATTGGATGCATAACTTATGTACTGATAATAAGTTATACTTAAAAGATGGAACATAAAGGACCTTCTCAAGAATCATGTCATTTTGAATAGAAACTCCTCCTATGTGTGTGACATATAGTTGAAAAGAATTAGGCAAGCTAATCTGAACATGTATAGGGAGAGGAGACAAATCTAAAAAGGAACTTGAATCAAAATACATATGCTCAGATGCTCCTAAGTCAATGATCCAAGTGTTAGTATTAAACATTGTCAAGCATTTTCCTGTATATTTAAGTATAGTACCAGCAACTGCATTTGCATTAATTTCAGATCCTGTATTTGTCACGCCCCAAATCGAGGGACATGACCGGCGCCTGACCGGGTTGCCCCAGTCAAGCGGACCTGGGTGCCTTTCATTCCCACGCGTTACCCCTGTGTTGACTGTTACTCATTAACCAAAATATCTTACCAACAATGACTGATTTCACAATGCATAAACATAACCATGTGATTTATTTACTAACAAGTTCATAATTTATATTTACAACGCCCCATACATATACATAGGCCACAATCCCACAGTTTACATGTCTACGGAGCCTCTAGGATACAAAAAGGGAAATACAATACTTGCCGGTAACAAGGCTCCGGCTATACCTTTCAAAACCAAAATGAAATCCAAACCGAAGTGGCAAGAACCACACAAGGCCCCGAGGAAGAAAGGGGCTCACCAAAACGGGCGGTGGAAGGAGAAGGATACTACTGCCGATGAGCTGAAGTGCCTGCTACTGATCCACCTACAATCATAACACGAATGTAGCGCCCCCGGCAAAAGGGACGTCAGTACACTTGAATTGTACTGGTATGTATGGACAAACTTTGTCCCAAGTAAACTCAAGCCATTAAACAAGAATCACCGTGTTAAGACAACCAATAGATTACATCAAGAAGTCAATTAAGCTAACTAACCATGTTTCCAACCTTTTACTCATTTCAGATAAGCCTCAACACAAGCACGTTTAAAGTCCACAAATAGAACAACAACCAATCAACCACATAAATTGCAAGTAGTCAAACATAGGGGCAATCAGTGCCCCGCAGGTTGCAAACTCTCCTGCTGTCTCCTTTCACAATTTCACATTATTGATTTTGTATCAATTTTCAATAGCGATTTCGATCGCTTTCCATCCTTATTGCCCCTGACCACCCTTATTACCTCGGCCACCCTTATCACCCCAACCCACACCTTATTTCACCACGTTGCGCGCGCAACACGACCCCGCCTTACAGTTGAAAACACAACAATTTCAAACAAGCAGATAAGGTACTACACACAATTTCAACAAGTTCAAATAAGCAACTTGCACATTGTTTCATGTTCTCAATTACTTCTCAAGCCAATATCACAACCAAGTTACAATGTTTCCACATTCAAGAATATTCACACATGTATATTCAACAATTTTCCATAATTCAAGCGTTTCATCTCTTTCCACAATAAACCAATTCTCAAGTGTTTCATTTTCTTTTCCACAAGGTGCCATATAGGCCATCATAATCATTATTCACAAATTCTTTACCCAATTCAACTCTCATTTACCTTTCGGTTCATATTTCATACCACAACACTCATAGTTCAACAACAACTTTGAATATCCAACAACAACATCAAATAATCACATACAATTTCTCAAATCAACACATGCCAAACAATTTTACACATAAGGGCGATTTCACAAGAATCAAAATTAGCCATACATACCTGGTGATGAGTTTTCTTCCTACTTTATGCTTACCCAAGATATCCTACTCTTGCCAACCTTGTTCTTGAAGACTCTTACTTCTATTCACTTCTTTTTACTAAAAATCAAGTTCAATAATCATGCATGAGTGTAAAAATTCTATTTTCAAAAGCTATTATATGCAAACCTCTCTTTACCCAATTAAAACTGAAAGTCAAAGAAAAATAGTTAGGGTTTTTACCTTGAAAAGATTGGGGAAGTTGAATCCTTGCCCTAGAATCACTTTGAATTAAGATGATTGGAACAATCTTTCAAGATGAAGAACTTCTCTCTCTAAAAACCCTCTCTTCTCTCTCTAATTTTGGTAAAATGATTTGAGAAAATGAGGGTGAAAGGCGTTATATTAAAGAAGAGATCGGGTCAAAATGTTACAAAATCTGGGCCGGGGTCAATTATACGGTGCACTATGCGACCGCAGAATCAACATGCGGTCCGCATAGTGACCGCAGAATTGCCTCAAATTTTACAAGGTTCTGTTAAGGAATGCGGCCAGAATGCGGTCCGCATGTTTGATCTGCGGTCGCAAAATGCACCGCAGATTTGACATGCGATCGCATATCGACCGCACATTTGACACGATTTTTGGAAACTCTCTGGAACGATTTGCGGCAAGAATGCGGTCCGCATGTCAGGTTTGCGGTCGCATTCTTGACCGCATATTTGACACTTTTTCGGAAAAATTATTTCTCTATATTTTTGAAACTTAAATTACTACATCCCATCTACTAGGTTTTATGCACAAAAATTTTACGGGGCCTTACATCCTCCCCCTTAAGATCATTCGTCCTCGAATGAGGATTTTGAAATAAATGAGTTTTGAAAGACATGGTATGCAAGCTATCAAAATTTTGACTAACTCTTATATTTTAGAAAAATTTCGCCAGAGTTTCCTTTGTATTATGGACATATCCACCTGTCAGAGGGCCCCCGAAACACATTACCAAACAACAATATACAACTACAACACTTTTCACAACCGGTATACACTTTCTTACCTCAACGAATGCACATATTCTATCACATTGTTACAATTGCACATAAACTAGTCACTTCAATGAATTCTTACCTCATTTAACCATTTTAACACACCATGTACACCTAACAAACCATTACCAATCTACACTTACTATTAGTTGTTTATTAAACACGTAAATCTTTATAAGGCTTTCATTTATCAAGAACGGTTCAAGTGACCCAAGGTAACAACACATTTAACTCATTACAAATAAAGGAGACTTTACTAATACTAAGAGGGAAACAACTTAGGCAAGATGACAGCTACTAGGAGTAGGAGGGTCACCTAATTTCTTCTAGGCTTGATCGAACAAATGGGGGTACTTTTCCTTCATCTCTTTCTCTGCTTCTCATGTGGCCTCCTCAACTTGTTGACTTCGCCAGAATACTTTAACAGAGGCAACTTCCTTATTTCTTAACTTACGGACTTGCCTATCAAGAATGGCAACCTGGAACTTCTTCATATGACAAATCTTCATTAACCTCAATAGCCTCGACTGACATGATTGCGGATGGATTTCCAATCACTTTCTTCAACATGGACACATGGAATACCGAGTGCACCGATGACATCTCAAGAGGCAATTCTAGCCTATAAGCAACTTGACCAATCCTTTGAACGATCCGATATGGACCAACATACCTAGGACTCAATTTTCCTTTCTTTCCGAATCGCATGACTCCCTTCATAGGAGATACCCTCAAGAACACCCAATCATCGACTTGAAACTCCAAATCCCTTCAACGAACGTCTGCATAGGACTTTTGACGACTCTGTGCTGTTTTCATTCTCTCCTGAATAACCTTGACCTTTCCCATAGCTTCGTACACCATATCTGGCCCTAGCAATTCCGCTTCACCTGCCTCAAACCACCCAATTGGCGATCTACATCTTCTCCCGTACAATGCCTCAAATGGGGCCATCTGAATGCTAGCATGATAGCTATTATTGTAAGCAAATTCTATCAATGGCAAGTGTTCATCCCAATTACCTTTAAAATCTAAGACACAAGCCCGCAACATATCTTCAAGCGTCTGAATGGTCCGCTCGGCCTGTCCATCGGTCTGTGGATGGAAAGCTGTGCTGAGATTCACCCGAGTTCCCAAACCTTGCTGAAACTTCTTCCAAAAGTTAGCGGTGAACTGAGCCCCGCGATCTGAGATGATAGAAAGTGGAGTGCCATGAAGCCTTACTATCTCCTTGATGTACAATCTTGCATATTGCTCCGCAGTATCAGTGGACTTGACAGGCAGGAAGTGAGCTGATTTGGTGAGTCGATCTACTATCACCCATATTGAATCGAACTTATGCTGTGTGCGAGGTAACCCCACCACGAAATCCATATTGATCATCTCCTATTTCCACCTTGGTATTTCTATAATCTGAGTTAATCCACCGGGCCGTTGATGCTCGGCCTTCACTTGTTGACAGTTCGGACATTTAGCTACAAAGCTTTCTATATCCCTTTTCATACCGTTCCACCAATAAATCTCCTTAAGGTCATGATACATTTTCGTGGAACCTAATTGTACAAAATATCTGGAAATATGTGCCTCTGCCATTACCCTTTCCCGAAGTTCGTTCACGTCCGGAACACATAGTCTGTCTTGACACCGCATTACACCATCTTCACTGCTGAGTACAAATGCCGAGGTCTTGTCATTCATAACTACTTCCTTTACCCGAACTAATGCTGGATCCATGGACTGTTTTTCCTTGATTTCCACGACCAATGATGATTCTGCTCCATTATGCACAAAAATATCCCCCTCGTCTGACGCTGAGATACGAACCCCCAAACTGACTAATTGGTAAACCTCTCGAGCCAGGGGTCTCTGATCCACACCCAAATGAGCCAACTACCCATGGATTTTCGACTAAGAGCGTCGGCTACCACATTTGTCTTCCCTGGATGGTACAATATGTTCATATCATAGTCCTTGAGCAATTCTAACCACCGCCGCTATCTTAGATTCAACTCCTTCCATTTGAACAAATACTGGAGGCTCTTGTGGTCTGAAAACACATCTACACGAACCCTATAAAGAAAATACCGCCATATTTCAAAGCAAACACAACTGCCGCGAGCTCCAAATCATGTGTCGGATAATTCTTCTCGTGATTTTTTTGAGTTATCTCGAAGCATACGCTATAACCTTTCTGTGTTGCATCAACACACACCCCAAACCAACCCTGGAGGCATAACTATCACCTTAACACTTTACATCATTAGCGGAACATCTTTATTATATCCCTCTTACATAAGACCTTCCACGAATTTAGTTCTACTATAATTTCCTTGATATAGTTACGACCCCATCTGAACCATTTCTACTAACTCTTACGATTCTTATCAAAAGGCATTACTGAGTGAGTTTTCTCATATGACCTCCTATCTCAAATGAATAGCACTGGCTAACTTGCACATATACCCCGAATAACACTAACTTGCACGGCATTGTATCGAATGTAAAGTAGCATTGTGCTCTAACTTTTCTTAACCAACCTCTTCTCCCCATATGTGCATTATAGACTTTAAGAAACTGCACTACTTCCCTGTGAAATTTCCTACCATCCCTCATTACGGTTAAACACCTCTCAAAACGTATATCAACAACCTTTATATGCATATGACTTAGGAAGGGTCACTAGCCCGAGAAGGGTATTCTTTGAAACTTTAAATCCTCCTCAATACTTCAACAACAACTTTTGGTTTTACTCTTAAGTGTAAGGCTTAGTCCACTTGATTCTATCTCGGATGAGTAACTCGCCTTATTCCCCATGTTATAGTTACCAATAAAGTTCCCTGATATTGCCGCTTAAGAGTTATCATGCCAAACACGTCTAGTCTGTCACGAGTTTTCATCCTCTTTCAATCCATTCCGAACCTTTCATTCCCATCTTTTTTTGCGGATAGTGCATAATTAATAGCTTTATTGTTCCACACATTTGTCTGTCTCCTGTGAATTTGAAAAATCATTATGTCTTCTTTAATCATTTTACAGTACCACAACCTCACCAACGATAACCTCGCTTCCCATTGTGTGTAGACATGAACTATCTCTAGACCTCTTTAGTTGATATTCAGTGTCATCCAAGTCGGTTGCATCGCGGTTAATCCCTTATAACTTTTATTAACACTTGTGCCCTAAGTGAGTCCACCATTCCGATGCAAAAATTATTTTAAATAACCATGACCATCTCAATTTAAAGGTTTTCTCCCCATTTCTTCTCACCTCATTCTTCCTAGTTAGTGAATAGCCACGCACTCTTCCATATATTACGTGGTCTCTTACCTTAGGCATTCCATCCGGCTCACCTCTTAACTCTTATTGGGACATATGTAGCAAGGAGTGTTCATCTGAACATCATTTAACACTTATCTATTTGTAAGGCTCTTTAGAGGCTCTCTATCAAGCCCCAATTACCATCTTGGGTTGTCGTGGCAACACATTCATTTCTCCCACTCGTTTTGGCTTTCTTAGTATCCCGAAACATTGTTTAAATCACAAATCTATGATTAGCCCATTCTAGGAACTCACAATCTTTCACATTTGACATATGGTACCTCCTTGGGTCCCATTTCTCCCGACCATATGACAAGTAAAAGTTTCTTTACAAACATACTCTTATTTTCTAGAATCGTTGACCCTATCAGTCACATTGCCATGCGTGAAGAATTTACATTCCTTAATCTCTTTTCTAGACCACACATGTCTTCACCAAAATATTCAAATATCATAACTACATGGTCTCGCTCTTGTTTCATTGTATTTAAGTAGCCTCACGATGGTCCTCCCTCTCCCACATGGGGATAATATCCTGGATCTTGACACAAGTCTTGAGTTTAGAAACTTTAGGGACATATGCCTCATATATCTATCCCTCTTATATGCATACTCGACTATTAGGAAAGTTTAAGTCACCATAGTAATGATCTCATAAGTTCCCTCCTCCTATTCAGCCACGCAAGTATGGGATTCCAAGTCCCCTCGTATATCCTTTATGTACATTTCTAGGTCCTTATAAAGTTCATGAGACAAGGGTCTTCTCGGCTAGGGTCCAATTGAGTCTCATTTCGTAACTTTTTACCTCCTGTGAGACACTTACACTCTCATCATTAATCTCCTAGTCTTTCTCTCATACAACACGTGCTTATATAACCAATATTCTTTCACACCTTACGATCAATTATATACTTCTTGCACTAACCACGCGTGCTATACAGTTTTCCCAAATAAAGTATACTTGTAGTACTATGTACTTATACTATATATATTCATACAGTTTATTCAACAAGATACATGTGCAATCTCCATAACACCCATGTCTTTTCCCATTGGTCATGACATATGACAACACTACATAAAATAGACGAAAGAGCATTTAAACTTACCTTGAATCTCAACGCACGGGTTACAAAACAATCTTATAGTCAAGCTTTATCGCACGATTTGGAGTGTTGAAGAAGGGTAATATTCCTAAATGTCCGTGTAGCCCCCTACTTATATGATGTGGTCGACAACACACCTATAAGAAGGGCACTACTAGACACGGCTCCGAGACATCCTAGGACACTTTAAAAACCATATGCTCTGATACCAAGTTTGTCACGCCCCAAATCGAGGGACATGACCGGCGCTTAACCGGGTTGCCCCAGTCAAGCGGACCTGGGTGCCTTCCATTCCCACGCGTTACCCCTGTGTTGACTGTTACTCATTAACCAAAATATCTTACCAACAATGACTGATTTCACAATGCATAAACATAACCATGTGATTTATTTACTAACAAGTTCATAATTTATATTTACAACGCCCCATACATATACATAGGCCACAATCCCACAGTTTACATGTCTACGGAGCCTCTAGGATACAAAAAGGGAAATACAATACTTGCCGGTAACAAGGCTCCGGCTATACCTTACAAAAATCCAAAAGAAAGTCTGAAATAAAAGTGGCATGAGCCACACTGGGCCCCGAGGAAGAAAAGGGCTCACCAAAACGGGCAGTGGAAGGAGAAGGATACTACTGCCGATGAGCTGAAGTGCCTGCTACTGATCCACCTACAATCATAACACGAATGTAGCGTCCCCGGCAAAAGGGACGTCAGTACACTTGAATTGTACTGGTATGTATGGACAAACTTTGTCCCAAGTAAACTCAAGCCATTAAACAAGAATCACCGTGTTAAGACAGCCAATAGATTACATCAAGAAGTCAATTAAGCTAACTAACCATGTTTCCAACCTTTTACTCATTTCAGATAAGCCTCAACACAAGCACGTTTAAAGTCCACAAATAGAACAACAACCAATCAACCACATAAATTGCAAGTAGTCAAACATAGGGGCAATCAGTGCCCCCCAGGTTGCAAACTCTCCTGTTGTCTCCTTTCACAATTTCACATTATTGATTTTGTATCAATTTTCAATAGCGATTTCGATCGCTTTCCATCCTTATTGCCCCCGACCACCCTTATTACCTCGGCCACCCTTATCACCCCAACCCACACCTTATTTCACCACGTTGCGGCGCGCAACACGACCCCGCCTTACAGTTGAAAACACAACAATTTCAAACAGGCAGATAAGGTACTACACACAATTTCAACAAGTTCAAATAAGCAACTTGCACATTGTTTCATGTTCTCAATTACTTCTCAAGCCAATATCACAACCAAGTTACAATGTTTCCACATTCAAGAATATTCACACATGTATATTCAACAATTTTCCATAATTCAAGCGTTTCATCTCTTTCCACAATAAACCAATTCTCAAGTGTTTCATTTTCTTTTCCACAAGGTGCCATATAGGCCATCATAATCATTATTCACAAATTCTTTACCCAATTCAACTCTCATTTACCTTTCGGTTCATATTTCATACCACAACACTCATAGTTCAACAACAACTTTGAATATCCAACAACAACATCAAATAATCACATACAATTTCTCAAATCAACACATGCCAAACAATTTTACACATAAGGGCGATTTCACAAGAATCAAAATTAGCCATACATACCTGGTGATGAGTTTTCTTCCTACTTTATGCTTACCCAAGATATCCTACTCTTGCCAACCTTGTTCTTGAAGACTCTTACTTCTATTCACTTCTTTTTACTAAAAATCAAGTTCAATAATCATGCATGAGTGTAAAAATTCTATTTTCAAAAGCTATTATATGCAAACCTCTCTTTACCCAATTAAAACTGAAAGTCAAAGAAAAATAGTTAGGGTTTTTACCTTGAAAAGATTGGGGAAGTTGAATCCTTGCCCTAGAATCACTTTGAATTAAGATGATTGGAACAATCTTTCAAGATGAAGAACTTCTCTCTCTAAAAACCCTCTCTTCTCTCTCTAATTTTGGTAAAATGATTTGAGAAAATGAGGGTGAAAGGCGTTATATTAAAGAAGAGATCGGGTCAAAATGTTACAAAATCTGGGCCGGGGTCAATTATGCGGTGCACTATGCGACCGCAGAATCAACATGCGGTCCGCATAGTGACCGCAGAATGGCTCAAAAATTACGCAGGTTCTGTTAAGGAATGCGGCCAAAATGCGGTCCGCATGTTTGATCTGCGGTCGCAAAATGCACCGCAGATTTGACATGCGATCGCATATCGACCGCACATTTGACACGATTTTTGGAAACTCTCTGGAACGATTTGCGGCAAGAATGCGGTCCGCATGTCAGGTTTGCGGTCGCATTCTTGACCGCATATTTGACACTTTTTCGGAAAAATTATTTCTCTATATTTTTGAAACTTAAATTACTACATCCCATCTACTAGGTTTTATGCACAAAAATTTTACGGGGCCTTACAGTATTCCCTGCATTTCCAATTTGAACCTGTTTGATTATGTTGACCAATTCTGAAATTTGTTCCTTGCTAAAAGAGTGATTCTGCATGCATGTTCCCCCTTCATTATTAGGACTTGTCATTGTTTCATTCTCCAGTCTTCCCAATGCTGCATTTGCCTTAGCCAAGGGTTGGTAATTGCTGGATTTTGTGAAATGGAAATCATCTGGAAACCCAATTATCCTATAGCAGTCTGCCCTAACATGACTTGTTTCATGCAATGAGTGCAGCTCACATTTGGATTGTACTTTCCCTTCATTGGTTTTCCTTTATTTTGTTGATTGTTTCCTCCTTTTGATAAAGGGTTCCAGCCCCTTTGAACTTGATTGTTAAACCTTGTTCCTCCCTTTCCTGTTCCTGTAACCATAAAAGAAGAAGGATCTGAAATAGTTTGAGGGCTCACCATGTTGACAAAAGCTTCCTTCTGATTCTCATCTTGCAATAGCAAAGAATATGCAAAATCCATGCTAGGAAGTGGGCTCATCATGAGGATGTTGCCTCTAGCTTGGGCATATGCATCATTGAGGACCATAAGAAATTGAAGGATCCTTTGATTCTCCAGAAATTTGGACACCTTAGTCTTTCCCCACACACACAATCACAAGAGCAATTTAGATGAGAGCTTAGAGAGTCCATCTCATCCCATAGCTTCTTGAGTGTAGTAAAATAGCCTGAAATGCTATTATTTCCTTGGATTAATGTTGAGATCTCCTTTTGTAGTTGATATAATTTGGACCCATTTGACTGGCCAAATCTATGCTCTAAACTGTTCCATAAGTTTCTTGTTATTTTGGAATAAATAACACTGTCTCCTATGTCTTTTGACAGTGAATTCAGCAACCATGAAGTTACCATGTCATTGGCTCTACTCCATAGAGGATAGTCTCCTGAATCAAACTTTGGTTCCTCACAGCTTCCATCAATGAAACCAAGCTTATTCTTGGCTGAAAGAGCAATAAGAATAGTCCTTCTCCAGCCTGGGAATCCTCTTCCATCAAAAGGAAGATTAACAAGACTCATCCCAGGTGAATCTGAAGAATGAATAAAATAAGGATGATTGCTGTCTACAGTTTTCATTTGGCTGGTTGAACCAACAACAGTAACTGTTGGAGCAGCTTCTGTTCCAGTCGTGGATGAAAATCAGAGGTTGAAATCAGAAATGAAATTTAGAGATGAAGAGGGAGGTGATCGAGCTATCAATGCTCTGATACCATGAAGAAAAGAGGATATTTATATTGATAAATTCTTGATGATGTATACACAGTATTTGTACCCTTATATATACAGATTCTAGCTAAAAAGAAAATTGTAAAAGAAAATTGTATTTACAATTGTTGACTTCCTATTGGCTAGTACAATACCAGAATAACAATAAAATATTCCTTGCATGTGTATTCTATCTAGCTGGTTTCTTAATTCAATGGCTGGGATTATTTGTGCTTCAAGGGCAGGAATATTTACACGTGTCCAGCACAAATAAAGACACACAATGTCACTGTATGACATTGTATCTAGAGAAGTCCGAAAGTTCATTTGTCTGAAAATCATTCTCTGCTTCTTCTTCGTCAAACTTTAATTCTTCATCTTCTCCATTTCTGAGTTTTCTTTATTTGAAATAGTATGGGGTTTTATCTTAACAAAGGATTAGTTAACAAGGCGACTGGCTTTTTCTATGTCTAGCTTACAAATTATTATTCTTGATTTGATATTCTCCTAGAATCTGAGCATTCATTAGCAACTAAAACAACATCCATGATCTTTCTTGCTTGGATGGATACATTTTGTGTGCCAACAGAAGATCGACTCCCTATGCATTTCTTTAATCTTTCATTGACACTTTTGCCATTATCTTGTCGAACGTTTCTAAGAGACTAATTGGTCTAAAGTCTCTTAATAATATTGCATCGTCTTCTTAGATATCCAGGATATAAAATTGTAGCATTCAACCTTAAAGTACTGGAAAGTGTTCATCAAGTCTTCTTTCAAGATTCTTTTCTCCAAATAAAAAGATTTTCTTGCGAGATTGGCTAGCATCTCTTGGGGAATAAAAGCCATTGTATAGCCATCAGGATTAGGGGTTTATTCCCTGCACATCTTAGGTATTGGGAGTAGGATAACTACTGTGTTGCGTAGCAAAATCGGGCTTTATACCATTGAGTTTATAAATCTAACAAAAGGACTCATTTATATCATTATTTCAGAGCACATATTGGCAGGCATGTCCCATGAGGTCTTCCGTAGCATTAATATTCTTGTATCATTATTTAGCATGGTTGAAAGCTAGTGAGAATTAATTCTAAACTAAGTAATACCAATAATCCAATATAGCTCATATTTGGGAAGATATTAGGATACAACAACAACAACAACTACCCAGTATAGTCCTACGGGTGGGGTCTGGGGAGGGTAATATGTACGCAGGCCTTACCCCTACCTGATAGGGTAGAGAGGCTGTTTCCGGTTTGGGAAGATATTAGGATGTTTCCTTGAAATGAGGAAATGACTTAAGAGGAAGTTGACGAGCAGCAAGCACAGACAAAGTCTCCGTAGTTAGCATGATAAGTTCCTAAAAAGTGATGATTGTTAAAGCAGCATAACTTTACCTCTTTTATTCTTGTGCATTAAGGGACATTTGCTACTTGATGCTAGTTAACATTTTCTTAGTGAAGTATGCTAGTGCTCATGTTTTTTGAAAAAAACACATTGGATTGCTTCTCCTGTTGTCATTATATTATGGGGATAACCACAACTGTCCTCAAGTTACAAAGTAGAATAACGTTGTTGTCCAAAGATTTTCTATAATTTGGAGTAAATTGTTCTTTCGTCACATTAAGATTGTATTTTCTTTTCTTCATTTGTTCTATTCTGCTTCCTAAAAAGTTCTATCTGCATCAACATTACATGAACCCCCTCCCTCTTCCCTTCTTTAGGTCAAGAACCATCAGTTAAGGGACAAATATGGCTGTTGTAAAGTCGAGTCAACACTATTCTTCAACTTAAGAATGCTTCTTGTTTTTGTTTGTGTGCAGTTCTAACATAGGTTTGGCCTTTTGCCTTTTCTGTTTTTTTATTTTTATAACGGTGGTGTCTGCCGGGTAATTGCTATCTCACCAGAATAGATACCGGGTAACTCTACTTACCAAGGCTTGGCAGATGGGAAGAAATCCCTTAGTATTTTTTTTTGTTTTGTTTTGTTTCTGTTGGGATTTGAACCTAAGACCTCATAGTTTTCCACCCACTTCATGGACCACTATGCGGTACCCTATTGCCTTTTTGATCAATCCACTAAGTCATTTAAATCAAATCTTGTGTTGTATTTTGTATACTGTATAGGTAAATGGTACTTTCCCTCACACTACAAAAAGACAAAACATCGACCCATATGATATGTTAAAAGGTTTTTTGATGCAAATCATGATATGGTGTTTGCTTGTGTCATTTCTTTTATAGGTAAATTATGGAAACTTCATGCATGGACTGATGAAGGAGAATGTCCAGCTGAACAGGAAAGTCTTGTCCGAATTGTCGATGCACGAACCATACAGCTTCAAGGCCCTGGTGGATATCTCCCGCAGCTCTTTCCCAGGAAATAAGACGGCAATAGTACCTCCTAAGAAGGAAGGTATTGCTATTCTTCTTTGTCTTGCATTTCCTATTCTCTTCTTCTTCTTCTTCTTCTTTTTTTTGTGGTTTTTTGTCAGTCAAGTATTTATCAAAATCTTTAGGAAGTAGGTTATGGGAATAAATTTTATCAACACTTGTGTTAGCAAAACATACTCTTGAAAATTTGTGTTTTTCTCAACAAAAAAAAAAAAAAAAAGTAGAATGGAAATGTTGGTAGCAGTCAGTTTATATCTGTGGGAAAAAACTGAGAATTATCAACTGCATCTTTAGCTTGAAGTTGCTTTAACATTTGAATTACGCTCTGCTTTTACCTCCTGAATTATCATGTCTCTGCCCAGCTTCCTTCAGTTAAATTAAACCCATTCAACTTTTTAAATTACTTTTAATTAAATGGACCTGGTTAAAGTTTTTTTTTCTCTTCTCAAAGATTATACTCTTTGTTTTATAGAGAATGACAAGTTTGATTTAAGAGGGCCAATTTCCAGGTTACTTTTTTTGTCCATTAGTGGCTTTCTTGAAATGTTTTTTGTTTGACTACAGCATTCATGTTTCTTTATTTAAGCCCGCACCAGTTCTTATAAATTTGAGTGAGACAGACTTAAATAAAATGATATGAACAACGAATTTTTTTACAGTTGATCCCACCTTATAGGGAATTGAGGCACATTTATTGCATATAGCAAGCTCCAATCAATAATTTTATTTGTGACAGTTACCAGTTAAATAGACGAGAAATTTATAAATAGCTAGATTTACCACTGGTCGTTGAAAAATAGCCAAGTTTCAAAAGTCATCAAAATTTAGTCATTTTTATGTAAAGAGAAATCTGAGTGAAAACACTGTTCAAATTCCAGAAAATACACACGGGCATTTTATGTATGCTTGAACTCCAGTAAATTTTATGGGAGTTCCAGGATAACTATGTTGGAACTCCCACAAATTTACGGGAGTCCAAGCATAATTATGCTGGAACTCTCTCATATTTTACGGGAGTTCCAGCAAGTATAAATATCCAGTATAATATACTGGAGTTTGGAGCACTAGTGCTCCAGTCTCCCGCAAATTGTACATGAGTTACCAAAGTATATCGGTCCAACATAATATGCTAGAGTTCGTACACAAATGCACCAAAACTCCGGTAAATTATACGGGACCGGTCCCTATTACAGCAAATAGTGACTATTTTTCATTGACTTCGTAAACAGTGGCTATTTTTCGATAGTCAACCGTAAAAGTGGCTATGCCACGCGATTTTAACGTTAAATAGACAATTGGTTCAACTTCAGCCCTTCCTTCGCAGATGTTTTTAGGTGGATTCAACTTTGTTAACCGAGAGCTTTCTGCATAATAGTAAAGAAATTTAAATAAGCAATTTTTCTCTTATGTATTAGAATCCTTGAGCCCATCGAAGGGATTGAAAAATCAAGAGAAATTTTGAATTTTCAAATGGTTATCTCACAAATCTTACAAATATATGTTCCTTAATGGAAAACGTGCCCCAGTTATTCAAGTCATAAATTGGTCATGGATGAAGGTTCGAGCCCATAAGCATTGATTATTACTCTACGAATACTCACTTTCACTAGTAATCAAGTTTTAAGCACAAGCAACACAGGAAACATTTCAAGATACTGACAAAGAGAATGTAATTGCCCTGAACTGCGTTAGCTTATCTTCCTAAACTAAAAGAACGTATTCTTACATGTTATAGCTAACGAACCTTTACCTTCTGACAAATCTACCATAGTTCCAGCGCGAGGAACGGCTAAAATTAATTACAGAAGAAAAAAAAAAAAAAGATTTAGACAGCATCTCGAAAATACATGCACAGCTGCCATTTTTGCAACTCCTACTCCTGAAAATTTCGTACTCAGATAATGCTACAGAACACCAGACCCTGCCTGAACTTACCCAACTACCATAGTTTTAAGCTGTCGATGAATTTAAACAGTTCTTCCAGTGTCGGGTCCCACGAACTTCTCGATTCAAGAGGCATTTTCTGAAGAAGTAACCTCGATTTTGTTGGAGTCGATATTAACAGTTGCCTGAGACTTATCACCATACTCATCGTTCTTCTTTGACTGAAAACGACCACCACATCCTCTAGCTCTTTTTAGTGCATGTAAATGCCGAGATTCATGTAAGTAGGGCTGCAAGATTATTTCGTAAAGTAAGACCCCCAAGGTCTTGGTGCTGGAAATGCACAGCCTCAAACAGAGATTACAACTCTTAATGGGGCAGGCTACCTTAATAACAGACTATGCTACTAGCCACAATCAAAACTTTGACTTTGAGCTATTTACAAGGTAATTAAAGACATGGTTGATCAAGCGCAAGATATTCCTGATAAATAATACGTCCAACTCAGACAAATTTTAAGCCTCATCCAATTCTATTTATTCAGTTGCATTTCTCAACTAATTGGACACTTGTACAACTAAAAAATTAATACTTGGACCATCAAAAGAATAGAGGCCGCAGGAACACTTCTGACTACAATTCTGTGGCTGAAAAAGAGAAGCACACATAGAAAATGTCAAAAGTGTTTAGGAAGTATACACTAGGTAAAATTGCACTTGTTCCTAAGTTCAAGGACACAACTAGTCCCTCCAATATCTAAACAACATATAGATAACCCCTTAGGTAGTGTTCTATAATTCTTCACATCCAAATCTACTAAGAGTCAGTACCATCCATTTTCTATATCCTGTTTTCAGATCTAGTTTGGAAAGTAGATCATCCAGTATTTCTCAATATCAATTGTAATCCAGAGAAAGAGCTAACTCCTGATTGAGTTTGACCTAAAGCAAACTCAAACTTGATTGCAACTAGGAGCAAAGCCAATAACAATCAAGTTTTCCCAAATAAATTGCAATGCATCTTTGTGAATCATTTTTATTTTATTGTATTTTTTGATCGGTGTCACTTTTATTTCATATGATGCCAATTCTTTTTTTCACTTTTAATTCCGTTCAATTTTTCTAATGTGTCGTGTTGGAAATTACCACAAAAAGAAGAACGATCTACACATGATGTTCATTGATCTAGAGAAATCATACGATAGAGTACCATGAAAGGTACTTTGTTGGCGACGGAGAAGAAAGTAAGTCATATTAAATATATAAATGTTATAAAGATCATGTATGAAAGAGTTGTCACCGGCGTGCAAACAGTGGTAGGAGATACCGAGGAGCTTTCCATAACAGTGGGTTTACACTAGGGTTCTAAATTGAGCCCATGGATGAGCTAACCAATACAAGATGAGGTCCCATATTGTATGCTACTTGCTATGATATTGTGCTAATTGACGAAACTAGCGAGGGTGTCAACCAAAAGCTTAGAGCAATGGAGAAGCACCTTAGAGAGTAAGTGGTTTCAGGATAAGTAGAAGTACGACAGAGTACATACACTGCAAGTTTAGTCAGCATGAGAAGAGCAAAGTTGAGGTGAGACTAGATGGGATTACGGTGCCAAAATGCAAACAATGTAGATATCTAGGCTCGTTGTTTCAAGAAAATGGAATGATAGACAAAAATGCTACTCATAAGATTAAAATCAGATGGTTGAAATGGAGAAATACTACTAGGAGTTTTGTTGAAAAGTAGGTTCTATAAAACAACTATAAGACCGGTAGACAAAAATGCTACTCATAAGATTAAAATCAGATGGTTGAAATGGAGAAATACTACTAGGAGTTTTGTTGAAAAGTAGGTTCTATAAAACAACTATAAGACCGGCTATGTTATATGATAGCGAATGTTAAATTGCTAAAGTCCACCATATTCACAAGATAGTGTTGCAAAAATGCATATCTTAAGATGGATATGCGGTCACACAAGATTAGATAATATAATAACCACATTCCTCGAAAGGTACAAGTTGTATGCATTGATGAGAAAATGAGAGAAGGCTGCTTGAGATGGTTTGACCATATACTACGTCGACATACAGATGCACTGGTCCATAAGTGCGAAACTATAGTGAGGGGAGGTATTAAAAAGGGGATAAGATCGACCTAAAATCACATGGAAGGAAATAGTCTCGAAAGGCCTACAAATTTTTTGAATCAACATAGACTTAGCTAAGATTAGACCTACATATTATGCTGGAATATTTTCCGGATTTTGAACATTGTTTTCGTTACATGAAAAGTGGCAAAATTTTGATTACTTTTGAAAGTGTGGCTATTGTTCAATTACCACTTGTAAATCTAGCTATTTTTGAATTTCGCCCAAATTTTGAAGACATCTACCTGATATTGGCCCAAAAATCATGAGTACCTATAGTTTCTTAGACTGAAGTTAGATTATGATTTCGTCAATATAACATTTTTAATGTTTAATACCATTTGGTGCAGCAAAGACATGTACAATATATCATTGTAGACAATTAAAATTTTGTCAAATTTAAATCTATCCAAAATTTGGATTTTACCACAAATTAAATATATATTGGTCCAATTAAGCAACATGGACTGGTATAATTGGGTTTGTTATTTAAATCCAATTAAATTGATTTAAATAAATGCCCATTAATATATTATTGGGCTAGCCCGTCAATTAGTCTTCTATCAAATGGACCGGCCCATAAGCTTCAAGTCCAATGATCCACTAGGGTTTCTTGAAGACTACTCCACCCCACACCTATATAAAGGGGTCAAAGGAGAAGGCTAAGACAAGCAAGTAAGCCGAAGGAAAGGCTAAAGAAGCTCTGAAGGATAGCATCAAGGTCTCCCTCCATATCTGCAATCATCGTCTGTGGTCAAATTCCAAAGGCGAACTCAAGTCATAGGCGGGCGGCTTCAAATCTTCGGTTCGTGATAACTGCAACATCAAATCCTGGTTCGTGACGAGCTTCAAATTGTTCGTGACATACTACAAATCTGAAATCCGTCAAGTTCAAGATCAAGCTTTCAAGCTCTTGAACCATCATCCGTGACGAGAAGAATCAGAGGACTACATCTCTTTTGATTTAGAGATATTCTAGAGATTGTAACCCCATCACTTGAATTTAAATATAATATTTGTCGCTATTTTTCTTGTCTTGATTATTATTTTTCAGGAGCGAAATTTAGTTGTTACAAATTTTGGCACGCCCAGTGGGACAAGCTCTACCTCTCATCTCTTCTCAACTCTCGACATTCAAGATCACTAAGATGGCTTCGAAGAAGATCAACTCAAAAGTTGCTGACTCCAAGTTTTCTTCTGACGTGGAAAGTATCCTGAACGTTACTATGGGGAATCTTGGGCCAATCACCCGGAAACAAGCGAGCGTCTTGGGACAACAAACACTCCGGTGTCGTCTGCACCAATGCACACATTGAGATCTTCATCATTCAAAGACGAAAGGTCCTCCGCTAGCAAGTCAGAGAGAGGAGATAATATTGCAGAAGTTGTGAAGAAAGCTCTTGCTCAACTTACTTTATACAACACCAAGAGTCAGCTTACCCAACCTGATGATGAAGTCTTAAGTGTTGTTTCTACGCCAATCTCGCCACATGACATGTTCCAAACTGAGTTCAATCCATGTGAAGGTCTCGGTTATTCTTCATCGTCTGCGATAATCATGGAGGCAATGATGACTAACACTTCGACAATGGAGGAGCAACTTGCAAACCCGACAAAGGCGATTGATGGCTTAACAAAGTATGCTCAAGATCAAGATGTCTGTATCGCAAAATTAACAGGCATAGTTGAAAGCATGATGGATGGAGAATCAAGTCATGCACTTGGAAAGCTTCATGAAGTCCACGAGAAGGCGGATCCTCCAGCAAAACAAGTGACATCCGCCAAAGAACTTCATGTCTCCTCCGAAGGATCCTATAGAACAATTGAAGGAATTCATTATGGGAACTATCAAG
Source organism: Nicotiana noctiflora (assembly GCA_032618575.1). Classification (NCBI taxonomy): domain Eukaryota; kingdom Viridiplantae; phylum Streptophyta; class Magnoliopsida; order Solanales; family Solanaceae; genus Nicotiana; species Nicotiana noctiflora. Next base: position 129,193 of record JASVEL010014133.1, read on the forward strand.
GATAAGTATGAGGTTGCTTCAAAGTCCTCTCTCACATACGCAAAGTCGTATACTGCGAGAATCGATAGCTTGAAGATGCCTGCCGGCTATCAACCTCCTAAATTTCAGCAGTTCGACGGCAAAGGAAATCCAAAGCAACATGTTGCGCACTTCGTTGAAACATGCAACAATGCAAGGACTTATGGAGATTACCTTGCCAAGCAGTTCGTCCGCTCACTAAAGGGGAATGCTTTTGATTGGTACACCGACCTCGAGGCAGGATCCATCGATAGTTGGGACCAATTGGAGCAAGAGTTTCTCGCTTTTACAGCACGAGGCGTACTGTGAGTATGGTGGAACTTACGAATACTCGTCAACGAAAAGATGAACCAGTTATTGACTTTATCAATCGATGGAGGAATGCAAGCCTTAACTGCAAAGATAGGCTAAGCGAAGCTTCTGGCATAGAGATGTGCATCCAAGGAATGCATTGGGGACTTCGTTACATCTTGCAAGGAATTAAGCCTAGGATATTTGAAGAACTTGCCACCCGTGCTCATGATATGGAGTTGAGCATGGCTTCTACGGGAAATGAAGGGCTGCCCATCTACGAACCTCGCAAGGGAAGGGATAAGCACGAAGTCAAGAAATGGAGCAAGTTCGTGTCCAAGAATGAAAGCAAAGAATCCATGAACGTCAATGCCTCTCCTTTGAAGTTTACTACCAAGGTGAGCAAGAAACAGAGTATGAAAACTTCTTCCTCTCAAGACAATGCAAATTGGAAGTTGACTCTCAAAGAGATGCAAGAAAAGGAGTACCCATTTCTGGACTCTAATGTGCCTGCAATATTTGAAGAACTCCTCGAGTTAAAGCTTATTGAGCTGCCAGAAATGAAAGCGGCCAGATGAAGCTAGAAAAAGTAATGACCCGAATTACTGCAAATACCATCGGCTTGTAGGTCAACCCCTCGAGAAGTGCTTTGTTTTCAAGGACAAAGTTATGGATTTGGCTCGTCAAAAGAAGATCGAGCTCGAAGACGAAAAGGAAAGCACAAACCATGTGTCCATTACCTTTGGCTCATTCGATCCGATCGAAATATTCACCTGTGAAGGGAATAAAGATAAAGAATTGCTGGAGAATGACAAAGTCCAAGTTGATCAACCTGATGAAGAAGGATGGACCGTGGTGACTCGACGAAGACGCCGCAAATCGAGTCTGCGAAAAGGATCAACGAAGCAACTTGCAAGGAATGAGATAGTGGTAAGACTAAAGAAGCCACAAATGGTTAAGAACCCAAAGAAGGTGGAGATATAGGCACACCATCACCAAAAGCCACGTCACCCCGTGACTTTGGGAGAATTTTTTCCGAGTTGGTTTCGCATGAGGATTTTTGACGATGATGACAAAGCCTTGTGCTGCAATGCTGATAAGGAAGAAGAGGAAAAGAACGAAGTCAAGTCAACACTCTCTCCATCACAGTCTAATACTCTTGTTGAGTCCTCATTTCAAGAAGTAGATGTTTGTAATGCAAAAATCACCTTCACCGAAGACGATCTCCTACTTGGTGAGACACCACACAATCGCCCTTTGTTTATGGTCGGTTATGTGCTGGAGCTGAGAATAAACAGAATCTTAATAGATGACGGATCTGCAGTTAACATTCTTCCCATTCGCATAATGAAGGAACTTGGCATCTCAACCGAAGACCTTTCTGAAAGCCGACTGATGATTCAAGGATTCAATCAAGGTGGACAAAGGGCCATAGGAGCTATCAAGCTGGAGATCGCCATGGGAGATATGCAATCAACCGCATGGATGCATGTGATTGATGCAAAGACTTCATACAATTTGTTGCTTGGCAGGCCGTGGATACGCGAGAACAAAGTTGTCCCGTCAACTTACTACCAATGTTTGAAATATAATAAAGATGGAGTCGAGAAGAAGATAGTTGCTGACGACAAGCCGTTCGTTGAAGCCGAGGCATACTTCGCTGATTCAAAGTTCTACTTAAAGAACCACATCATGAATGGAGTAAAAGTTGATGACTCCACGAAGGCCAAAGGCAAGAAAGTAGCTCCTTTATCTCGTTACATCCCAAAAGTGAAGAAAGATGAAGGAGGATCATCAAGCCTCCAAAAGGATGCACTAAGAGAATTAACCCTTCCTATCAAGCAGATTGATACCATAAAGTTATCTTCAAAGCTACGGGAAAAGTTTGTGGCCCCTAGCATGCCTCAAAATAAGGCACTCCCCACGAAACGCACAAATGAAGGTTTTGATCCGAATGCTTATAGGTTATTCGCAAAGGCCGGATATGACCCCAATGAACCATCTAAGCTAGGGAACCTCCCACCTGAAGCTACTAGGAAAGCAAACACGATGAAGGACAAGGAGCATGTGGTGAAACAATCACGTGATGGTCTAGGTTACAAACAACCCCCACCAGTTCGCATCTCCATTAGAAGAGCAAATATTAACTATATCACGACGGAAGATGAACCCGCCGATCCTAATAAAAGGCCTTCTGTCTTTAATCGACTCGGAGAACCAACTACAAGAACTTCTGTATTTGAGAGGTTGGGACCATGGAAAAGGAAGAAGAACAAGTCCCAAAGAAATTATGAAGAGATAAGAAAACCTTTGCCATCTAAAAGTCCAAAGTATCTCCAAGGAGTGTCGAAGCTTGATCCCTTCCAGAATGAGGCGACAATCAGAACTTTTGATTTCATGCGGGGAGGTACTCAAGGTGAAGACTCGCACAGTGGTCCATACTAGAGAGCGTGATGAAGATGAAGAAAGTGTAGGATCTCCATACCACATTACTGCGAATGAGGAGCAATACACTTCATCCCTAAGGAAAGTTGACGAATATTTGGGAGATGCCTCCTGGTGTGGCCATATATCTTTTAATGATGGTGATCCTCAAGAAGACGAAGATGTTGAGGACACTCCTACAGAACTAGAAGAAGGAATTAAAATGATTGTTGATACATTGAAAGAAGTCAACCTTGGAACTGCAGAAGACTCCAGGCCCACCTATGTAAGTGCCCTATTAACCACAGATGAAGAAAACACTTATGTGGAGCTACTCAAAGAATATAGAGATGTCTTTGCTTGGAACTACAAAGAGATGCCTGGTTTAGATCCTAAAGTAGCAGTTCATCATCTCGCAGTCAAGAAAGGAGCTCGTCCTGTTAAACAAGCCCAAAGACGCTTCAGGCCAGAATTGATCCCATCAATTGAAGCAGAGGTCAATAAACTCATCGAAGCTGGTTTCATTCGGGAGATTAAATATCCTTCATGGATTTCAAGCATTGTTCCTGTGAAGAAGAAGAATGGCCAAATTCGAGTTTGTGTCGATTTTAGAGACCTCAATAATGCATGCCCTAAAGACGAATTTCCGCTCCCCATTCCAGAGCTTATGATTGATGCCACCACCGGATACGAGGCGATGTCTTTCATGGATGGATCATCTGGATACAATCAAATACGTATGGCACCGAAAGATGAAGAGCTTACTGCATTTCAAACTCCTAAAGGCATTTATTGCTACAAAGTAATGCCTTTTGGCTTGAAGAATGTTGGCGCCACATATCAAAGGGCAATGCAGAATATCTTTGACGACATCCTCCACAAGAATGTGGAATGCTATGTAGATGATTTAGTGGTGAAATCAAGAAAGAGAGGAGACCACTCGCAAGACTTAAGAATGGTGTTCGAACGACTCCGGAGATATCAACTTAGAATGAACCCGTTGAAATGTGCCTTTGGAGTTACTTCTGGAAAATTCCTTGGCTTCATTGTTCGACATCGAGGGATTGAGATAGATCAAGCCAAAGTTGATGCAATTTTGAAGATGCCAGAGCCCAGAGCCCGGAAACATACATGAACTGAAAAGTTCTACAAGGAAAATTGGCGTACCTTAGAAGATTCATCTCAAATCTAGTAGGGAAGTGCCAGCCTTTTAGCCGTCTCATGAAGAAGGGTGTACCGTTTGAATGGGACCAAGCTTGTAGCAATGCATTCCAAAGCATCAAATCCTACTTGATGAAACCTCCGGTTCTGGCAGCCCCTATACCAGGAAAGCCATTGATTTTATATATTGCAGCCCAAGAAAGGTCAGTGGGAGCCCTTTTAGCCCAAGAAAGCGGTGAAAATAAAGAAAATTCCCTCTACTACTTGAGTAGAATGATGACCCCAAATGAGATAAAGTATTCTCCAATCGAAAAGTTGTGTCTGGCGTTGGTTTTCGCAATTCAAAAGCTAAAGCACTATTTTCAAGCTCATGTCATCCGTCTCGTCTCAAAGGCGAACCCGATCAAGTTTGTTATGTCAAAACCCGTCCTCAATGATCGATTAGCAAGGTGGTATCTCCAGTTTCAACAATTTGAGATTGTGTATATCCCACAAAAGGCTGTGAAAGGACAAGCTTTGGCAGATTTCTTGGCAGATCATCCAATTCCTGATGATTGGGAGTTGACTGATGAACTACCTGATAAAGATGCGATGGTCATGGAAGTGCAACCACCATGGAAAATGTATTTTGATGGTGCCGCACATCGTGAGGGAGCGGGTGCAGGTGTTGTGTTTGTCCCTTCTCAAGGGGAAGTCTTGCCATATTCCTTCACCTTAACACAACATTGCACTAACAACGTTGCGGAATATCAAGCACTCATACTTGGGCTTGAGATGGCCGTTGAGATGAGACAACTCCGATTACATATTTTTGGAGACTATGAGTTAGTGATCAATCAATTGCTAGGTAGCTACGAAGTCAAAAAGCCAGAATTGCGTCCTTATCATGATTATGCACAGAAATTGATTGCATGGCTTGGCAACGTAACTCTTCGGCATGTGCCAAGGAAGGAAAATAAGAAAGCCGACGGCTTAGCTGCTCTAGCTTCGACATTGACTCTGCCCTGCTAGACACAAATCACTGTCTGCCAAAAATGGATAGTGCCACCAGATGAGAATGAGGATGGAGAAAGCAAGCTCGATCGTTTGGTAGCCGTCGCTGAAGCTGTGAAGGTTGACTGGCGACAAACCATGATCGATTACTTATGTTATGGGATACTTCCAGAAGATCCAAGAAGAAAGACAGAAATTCGTCGGCGTGCCCCTCGCTTCATTTACTACAAAGACACTTTGTATCGAAGATCATTCGAGGGAGTTCTCTTGCGTTGTTTAGGGGAAGATGAAGCAACACAAGCTATGCAAGAGGCACACTCTGGAGTTTGTGGATCACGTCAATCCGGGCCAAAGCTCCACTTCCACATTAAGAGGATGGGTTACTACTGGCCAACAATGGTGAAAGATTGCTTAGATTATGCTCGAAGATGCAAGGCTTGCCAGTTTCACGCAAATTTCATACACCAACCCCCTGAAGTGTTACATCCTACTGTTGCATCTTGGCCATTTGATGCTTGGGGATTAGATATTGTTGGACCACTTCCAAAATCTTCTGGAGGACATCTATACATCTTGGCCGCAACTGATTATTTCTCAAAATGGGCCGAGGCCGTCGCTCTCAAGGAAGTGAAGAAGGAGAATGTTGCAAACTTCATTCGAGTGAACATCATATATCGTTTCGGCATTCCTAGTTATATAATAACAGATAATGGCAAACCGTTCGATAACAAATTGATGACCAAGATCTGTGAACTTTTTGGCTTCAAGCAACGTAATTCGTCAATGTATTATGTTGCTGCAAATGGATTAGCCGAAGCATTTAACAAGACGCTTTGCAACTTGTTAAAAAAAAGGTCGTCTCCAAATCTAAAAGAGATTGGCATGACAGAATGGAAGAAGCTTTGTGGGCATATCGTACGACTCATCGCACGCCGACACAGGCAACTCCTTATTCTCTTGTTTATGGAGTCGAACCAGTTCTTCCTTTTGAGCGTCAAATACCGTCCTTGCGACTCGCTGTCCAAGAAGGTCTTACTGAAGAAGAAAATGCTCGTCTACGCCTTGAAGAACTTGAGTCCCTTGATGAAAAAAGGCTAGAAGCTCAACAAAGTCTTGAATGTTATCAAGCTCGTCTTTCTCGTGCTTTCAATAAAAAGGTTCGCTTGAGGTCCTTCCAAGTTGGCGATCAAGTTCTTGCAGTAAGAAGACCTATTATCACCTCTCGCAAATCTGGGGGCAAATTCACTTCAAAGTGGGATAGCCCATATGTCGTGCAAAGAAGCCTATTCAAGCGGAGCTTACAAGTTAGTTGATGCAGATGGCATGAGGATTGGCCCCATCAACGGGAAATTTTTGAAGCGGTACTATCCTTAAAAAAAATGATGCTCCTCAACGCACGAGCCTAAACTGCAAGTCATGATGCTCCTCGACGCACGAGCCTAAACTGCAAGTCATGATGCTCCTCGACGCACGAGCCTAAACTGCAAGTCATGATGCTCCTCGACGCACGAGCCTAAACTGCAAGTCATGGTGCTCCTTGATGCATGAGCTTAAACTGCATGCTGCAATGCTCCTGGCCCGCACGAGCCTAAACTACAAGTCATGATGCTCCTCGACGCACGAGCCTAAACTGCAAGTCATGGTGCTCCTTGATGCACGAGCTTAAACTGCATGTTGCAATGCTCCTGGCCCGCAAGAGCCTAAACCGCGAACGGCACCCAAAAAAAAAAACTCACCCATTCTGAACTACGTTATGACTTGATCCTCTTCACCGAGGTACGTAGGCAGCTTAGACTTTCATTCTAAGTTCAGTCGCATGAGTTTCAAAAAAAATAAAAGTTTGGCGCCATCGGATCATTATGTCAATTCTTCCAAGTGTAGAGGCACATATCTATGAGGAAAAGAGACGATTTGCTTTGAAGTATAAAAGATTTTTTTTTATTGCTTCAATAGTACAAAAGTTGATACATCAAAAAAATGTAGAGACAAAGGGAATTAGACGTTTTCCTATACAAAAGCCTAAGTCATGAAAATAATCGTAAACTAGGCTTTGTGGCCGACTCGTCTTGAATGCTTCTTTCAAGTCCATATGACGTCTCCACATTCTAATACACTATCCTCAATGCCTCGTATATAAGAAGTCATCTCTCTTGAAAAAAAAAACCTTCAATCACCACGGGAGCCGCCATTGATAAATCTCAAGACCGTCACCAAATCAAGAGCAAAAAGTTGGTGAAAGGGTGACTCCGCATCTTGTGTGACATTTCGGACTGATATCTGCACTCAGCGAACTTGTTCGCAAGTTTGCAAAAGAAATAAACAAAGAGATAAGATTCGTGACGATAGTTGAACCCATTACAAGCTGTAAAATCAACTTCAAAAATATTTGTTAGGTTAACCAAGAATGAATGGAGCTTCATCTTCAATGAGACTATAGTTCTCGACGTCCGAATTTCGTAGGTTCAAACTATTGGTGATGTCGACGCTCCTAGTTCAAGATACAGTTTTTCCGGCCAAAAGCACGCAAACCTGAAAGTTCCCTGCGGTCAGTTTGATTTTCAGTATTTTTCTGTTTCTAGGCCGAGAAGAGTTGGATGGAATTTTTATGTGTTATAGCTTATGTGTTATAGCTCTAGGAGTTTTCTTTCCAACTTGACAAACGGATTGTAATTTCGATACTCCTAGCTCAAGATACAATTATTCTCGCTGAAGGTACGCAAACCTAAAAGTTCACTGCAATTAAGTCGAAGTCTCGAATTTTCCGTTGATAGATCGAAAAGAGTTCGATATGAAATTTATAAGTCCTTCGGATCTCTGAGTTTTCTTTCTAAAGGTTCAAACGGATTGTAATTCCGACACTTGTAGCTCAAGATATGATTCTTTTTTTTTGCCGGAACTACACGAATCTGAAAGTTACTGCAGCTAGGTGGACTTTGAAAATTTTCTGTTTCTAGCTCGGAAAGACTTCTGTCACGAAACTCATGTGTATTGCAGATCTATGAGTGTACTTTCAAAAGGCGCAAGCGGATCACAATTTGGAGTCTCCTAGCTCGAGATATGAATTTTTCCACCATAGCGCGCAAAGCTGAAAAGCAATTCCGCGGACAGATGGGTCAAGTTTAGAAAGTTGCTGCAGACAATCGGTTTGGAATTCTTCTATGATACTTTGAAGACTTCATTAGCTATGAGTCTTATTTCCAATGGCGCAGACGGCTCGTGATTTGGACGCCCCTAGCTTGAGATATGCGCGTTCCAATAATAGCATGCAGTACTGTGAAGGCAAAATGACAGACTTGTGCATCACCTTCAAAAGATCATTCCGACTTGTCCTTATGGAATTTGGCCCCAAATTTTGGATATGTCGCTGTGGTGCAAGTTTTGATTCTGCAGGACCAAGCGGATTGCAGTTTGGACATTCCCAGGTGCAGATACGATTTTTTCAATGCAAGCATGAAATGCTATAAAGTCAAAACAGCAGAAACACGCCAAATACTTGCTCGCCGATGTTCGAAAAGCCTACTCCGGCGGCCTTCCTCGCCAGCCTGCACCAATGAGATATGGTACATGTCGCACTCGCTCGCCAAGGATGAAATATGGTCGCTCGAGCTCCAAGCCTCTTTCTCACCAAGATGCATCATGTTGCTGAAGGGATGTGCCAAGTTGTTGTACTCTCTCGAAAACCTACAAAAAATAAGAAAAGATTTTGGAACCCTCGGTGCCAACAAGATGATGTTTTTGCAGATACGGTGCAAATAGCACGACGAAAAGCTCGATTAATGAATATCGGTGCCATAGCACGACGTTTCTGCTTATACTGATACGCTTCGATTTGATATGATGGACATCAAGGATTTTCCAAATCGGCATGCAAAAGGGAAGTTAAAATTTGGGAGCCTCGCTAATCTCTGGCCACACACAAGCAATAAAGACAACGACATGAAGCTTTCACTTAGCAACAAGAATCGGTGTCAATGACACGACGCTTTAATGCGAATGGTCAGTATTTTGACGTGCACTTCTCCGTCAAATCTCGAGGGATCGTACCCTTCATGAACCTACAAAAAGAAGGGGGGAGCACCTCCGAGCCTGCAACAAAAGAAAAGGGAGAAAAAGAAGTATGCTGCCCGAACAATCCTCGCGATTTCGGCGCTTGATCGATCAAAGATTGGTTGCATATGGATCAAAAGGGCTGGATCTTCAACCTTTATAGATGTTGTCTATCACCGAGTCTTCTTACCAACGATATAAACAGCTCGTAGTTCGGATGCTCCTATCTTGAGATATATATATTTTTTTAGCAAGAGCGCACAAAACTAGAATATCGAGCAGTGACAGAACTTAAACCAAGATTACAAAGCTCACCTGGGATTCTACAACGCGAATCTAGATCTAAATTTTGATATGTTGTAGTACTCCGAGTCTAGTTTCCGTAGCCGCAAACCACTCGTGATTTCGGCGTTCCTACACCAAGATATGATTTTATTAGTCAAGACGCACAAAACTGGAATATCGAGCAGTGACAGAACTTAAACCAAGATTACGAAGCTCACCCGGGATGCTACGACGCGAATCTAGATCCAAATTTTTGATATGTTGTAGTACTCCGAGTCTAGTTTCTGTAGCCGCAAACCACTCGTGATTTCGATACTCCCACACTAAGATATGATTTTTTTGGTTAAGACGCACAAAGCTGAAATTCTTGGCAGCAACTGCACAAAAAAACGTTAGGAGAATCGAGCGACGGGATTGCGTTGCCAACTATTGACGAATACCTTCAAAACCACTGTTGCTTTCATCAAAGAGTGGAGAATTGCTGCTATGGCAATAATCACAGGAGAAAGCAGTGAATTTATAGAAAGGGAATTGATAGAATTTAAGGAAATTCTTGGCGCTCAAGTCACAATATGTGTAAACAAGGAAAATATCACGTCCAAATTGGAGTTGGTCAAACTTGAAAGATGGAAACAGAAAATTGAAGGAAAGATTTTTTGGATCCATATATGTTCGTACAAGAAAGGAAAAAGAAGGTCTTGCAATTAACCAAGAAAGTGCCATGTTTGGAAATCTCTCCTTAATGCATGACATCAAAAGAGGAAAGTGATTCAAATGTTTGGTTTATGCTTCCTATACGTCTATTACTTTCAAGATTTGCATGACTTTGTACTTGGAAATATTGACTTAATAAGTCCATAAGACTTTGAAAAATAAGAAATCATTCCATGGACAAATAGACACGCATGTAAGTTGCGCTCCCGAAAATGGAAAATTGCGATCAGACTCCAAATCAGAAAAGGATAGTAAATAGTATAACGTGTGGAACTGTTCTTCTCACATATACTTCAAGTCTTGTCTTATATTTTCGCAAGCTTACATCCCGCCAAGCTTTGAAGTAGGGGGCATTTGTAGACAATTAAAATTTTGTCAAATTTAAATCCATACAAAATTTGGATTTTACCACAAATTAAATATATATTGGTCTAATTAAGCAACATGGACTGGTATAATTGGGTTTGTTATTTAAATCCAATTAAATTGATTTAAATAAATGCCCATTAATATATTATTGGGCTAGCCCGTCAATTAGTCTTCTATCAAATGGACCGGCCCATAAGCCTCAAGCCCAATGATCCACTAGGGTTTTCTTGAAGACTACTCCACCCCACACCTATATAAAGGGGTCAAAGGAGAAGGCTAAGACAAGCAAGTAAGCAGAAGGAAAGGCTAAAGAAGCTCTGAAGGATAGCATCAAGGTCTCCATCCATATCTGCAATCATCGTCCGTGGTCAAATTCCAAAGGCGAACTCAAGTCATAGGCGGGCGGCTTCAAATCTTCCGTTCGTGATAACTACAACATCAAATCTTGGTTCGTGACGAGCTTCAAATTGTTCGTGACGTACTACAAATCTGAAATCCGTCAAGTTCAAGATCAAGCTTTCAAGCTCTTGAACCATCATCCGTGACGAGAAGAATCAGAGGACTACATCTCTTTTGATTTAGAGATATTTTAAGAGATTGTAACCCCATCACTTGAATTTAAATATAATATTTGTCGCTATTTTTCTTGTCTTGATTATTATTTTTCAGGAGCGAAATTTAGTTGTTACAATCATATTACAAAATCCTACAGATTTTCATGTGCACCAAGAGAGAGGCATTAACTTGCACTAGACCTTAAGCAAATGGAGTAAAACAGCTTTTTGACATTTTCCCTACTAACTTTTTCACTATCTGCTGTTTATTGTCTCGATATAGTATATTAGTAATAATATGTTGGTGTTTTTACGTGTTACCATCATGTCTGACCTCAAAATATAAGGGGCCAAATAGAAGTTCTACAGGCTGGTAAAGCTGGTAGGCTAATGAACTGGGAAATATAAATCAGCTGTTGAACCAATAAGCTGCCAAATGTCAGGCCTACTGAAGCAACTGACCCTGCAGATAAATGATACAAAGTGCATTTTGAACAAAATACCTTCCTAGCTTTTAGAAGTTTATTTTCTGATTCAGCTTTTGCACGAGATTGTCGACGTCTCAAGATGCCATGATACTGTTTTGCATTGACAAAAACAGGTTCTTCTGCGGTATCAGATGGCAGAGGAACACCAACTTGCTGAATTCCCATCAATTGAAGTTGAACCTGCCAAACCATGGGTCGGATAAACTTTGTGAACACTTCTTCACTATATTCCAAAATGAAAAATGTAATTAGTAAGAAAATCTATACTGTTGACTGTGCTGGATAAGGTTGTGCAGGGTAAGGCTGCATGTCATAGGTGCAAAGATGCTCCTGTAGTAATGGTCTGGATAAGGATAAGCTGTTTGCGCCTGCAATAGATGAAAGACCACAGTAGATCATTCTTAGTTCCATTTTACATGAAAAAACTTAACCCACGCTGATTCAAGAGTTAGTGTAAAAATCATATCATTTGCTCACATTTGAACTGTTTGAAAATATTGAAACTAACGCCCTAAATATTTCAAGAATTTTTATAAAAAAGAATTGTGAAAAAAGGGAGGAGGGGGGGGGGGGGAGATTAGATGCTTATTAATTTGATGTAGTGCGAAAAAAATACAAATTTGATCTCTAGACTTTACGTCCCTACACTATTAGTATTGTATGCTTCCCAGCAAAACTTATTTCAATCTGCATATCAAGATGAACAAGGATATGGAAATTTGCTTCCAATTACTCAAGCCGATTTTGGAGTGTTCAGAGGATCACGTGAATTTAAATAATATATGCAACATATATGTGCGTGCACTATATCAACTAAACAAAAGAAGATGAAAAAGGCTGCATGAAGACAATACTCCCAACACCAACATCAATACATTCACATGTTCATCTTTTTAGTTCTTTACCAGATTTAACAAGAACCCTATTACTGAACAAGATAGCAGTCATAGAACTAAAAGAATCATGTGTGTATAATTGGGGGGGGGGGGGGATTGCATCTACTGGCAAGAATAATGACTAGGAGCAGAATAGAAAGGACTTTCATAAATAGGTTATCACAAACAAAAGTTGAAATGTGTTCAAAATAATAATACCATAGCATTTGCATCTCCGAATTGGGAAGGCATCAAGTAGTGCATGTTTGGTGGCACAGTGCCAGGGAGGGACAATCCATCTGCAAGGGATGAAAACTGGGTTTGCACCTCTGACTGCTTTTGTTGCTGTTCATTCTCGTTATTATCTGAAATTTATTTATCAGACAACCTCAGGTACATTATATCAACCACCTTTACAAGTTCATTATGTTAGGCTAAAGAATCAAAGCTGATCTTTACACAAGGAAGAAAAACTCCATAAGATGAAACCTTTATCAACTACTGAAATCATGAGTTAGTCAATTAGTGAGGAGAGATAAAGTCGATCTGAGTGCAGAAAAAGTAGTTTAGTGACTTGCATTGGTACATCTGTAAGGGTAAATCCAAGATTTGTAACCAATTGGTTAAACAGGAACTTCGCTGTCTTGATACGTTCTTGCTGATTATCTTTTTTCCCTTTCTGATCCATTTCCACTCTTTTGATTAGGATACAAGAACACTTTTTCTCTCCCTTCCATTGATGGAATCACATTACATATAGATGAAATGGACAAGGAGCAAATATAATCTGAGGTATGGAAGAGTTCGTTTTCTTGGAACCAAAAATCAACCATTCATTTATTGGGAAAAAAGTTGGAAGAAGTAAAAGATCTACCATCCACAAGCACTTTGGGCTCTTCGGTTTTACAGTGTTTGCTAATCAAGGCAAATTGCTTGCTCTCTCTCTCTCTCCGTCCTTCTCTCTCTCCCTCCCCCTCTCTCTCTCTCACACATACACACACACAAAGCAGAGTCTTCAGATCCTATAATTTGTTCAGTTTTTGTGAAGTATCTTCTAATCTTTTTGAAGTTTTTAATTGCTTATTAAAAAAAATGGTTCGAAGTTTGTATGTTCTTAAATGTCCAATATCATTGTTAAGAACTTTATCTCATTTTACTAATCTCGGAACGAATAAAAGTATGTTCTCTCTAACAGCTTAAGCTTTTAGATGAGATATCATACACTTCAACATGCTATCAAAGCAGGCAGAGGTCATGGGTTCGAGCCTCACCGCCACCCAATATCAAAAAGAATTTCCACGTGTTTGACTCATTAAAAAAGAATCAAGCCCACACGTAAGGGAGGCGTGTTGAAGACATAATTAAATAAATAAAAGTGTATTCTCTCTAATAGCTTTAAGTTTTTAGATGAGATGGATAAACACTTCATCAAAAGTTTACAATGATTAACAGATTTGAGGCTAAAGTTGTTTTCACTAATCTATGAACCAATTCTTATGTGATGGAGGCTATTGATTATTCTAGATTACTTGTCTGTATTTAATTTGGCCAAGTTAAACTGATCTAGTAGAGGAAAGCGTTGATGGTTAAGAGGAATTTTCCAGAATCGATCAAGAAATGCACGGGATATTCCAATGGGCCGAAACCACGTTACCATATCCAGTTACTGAGCAGGAAAATACTTAGCAGTAAAGGCTCCATACAAAAGAGAGAATTAACTGAAGGGGCCTCTCTCCATATTAACACAAATCAGAATAATTTTGGAAAGGATTCAAGTTCATCGTTGTCAAGAATTGGAAACTTTGATCACTTAGATTAGCTCTCCCGAACTAATGATTTCGACTTATCTCTAGTTGTCGAAACTAGTTGAAGCATTGTTCAATCTTTGTTGCGGCTTGTTAGGTCGTAGAATCATGTGCATCTCTCCATTTTGCTTTAGTGCTTTTCTGTTACCGGTCCTAGTTCATTTTTAACTCTGACCCACTAGTTGTTCTACCACTTATACACAAGTTCTTTTTTTTATTTTTTTTTCTGATAGTTCCACTTCTACACAACTCTTTAGGTAGCTTAGATGCCCATTTGGATTTAGCAAGTCAAGCATGGTCAGTTAAAATTTGTTACGTCATTCTAATTAGCACGCCTGCTTCGGATTGAGACTTAGTTGTTGAAGTTGTTTTTGTATTCTAATCAGCACAACCAAAATCACTGTACCTTTTGCCAACTACCTCGAATTTTCACCAAATAGAACTCAAGGTCGTACTTCAAGAAAATGGTCTCCTTCCTTTTTATTCAATGCTTCCATCTTGAAGACAAACAAAATTCAAGATCTGATTTTTCTATCTTTCACATCAGCAGAGACCTCAGTTTGAAACATGACTTTCTACATCTTGAGTATAAGGCCTTAGCAGACCCCAGAGAGCTACCGTTCCACCATCGGCAGCTTTATTGTAAGCAGTGATACATTATCTTCTCCAACAATTCACTCCTTTCCACCATGACACACTAATTCAAAGGCTGCTCACCAACTTTGAACCTCAAGTTTCAGTTACCACTTAGTTGAGAACATGAGAAGCAAGAATTCACAGAAGATTCTCTAAATTACTCAAAGAGACTACATTAAACTACTTAAAAGGGATGGAAGAAAGCATGAGAATTTTAACAGAGAAAGCTATCATTATCATCCTTTGAAATAACTTACCTTTGTAAGTTTAACACTACTAATCTACTAATAATTGTACTTGACCTAAAACAGAAAATGTGAGTCAAACGAATTCCTGCATGCTTGTGCCTTTATGACTTCATTTTAATTGAGGAATTGAATAAACCAAACTAAATTTTTCACTCAGCTCATGAGCTATTTTTTTTTCCGGAGGGATGGGATGTCGAGTTAGGCCCAAAATCCATTTCTTATTATGGTGTCGGAGCCACAATTATAGGCTCGGAAGCTACATAACTGTTCAATCGGGCACCAAGCCAACAATACAGTAATAAATTACCTGAAAGATCATGTACCGAGGAGGTCATGGCGCTGCTTGTCACAAATCCTCAATTTGAAAAACCTGATGAAGCAACTAACAAAAGCTGGATCAGCAAATGATAGCACAAACTATTGTCCATTAATATTCTTTATGATAATGGTGTCCGAGCCAGCTTGAGCACACCTCTACTATTCCACCGGTACCTGCTACCTCCCATCAATACAAAAACATTAACTACTCTTTTTTGCTGGGATTTGAACCTGCAACACTATAGTCCGGAATATTTATTTATACATAATAAGCCAAAAGAATTCATACAGAATTAAACCTCAGCTTTTAATAACTGCAACCACTAGCACAGTGCATACACAGAAAGCACAAATTACAGTCCTCAAGCGGCCACGTTCTTAGTTCAGGCATTATCATATCTCAGCATATCTAAAAACAAACTCAATTTCTTGAAAAGACATTTCAAATTGAATTATATAAGGACATAAATCAAATGAACCCAGCAAAGATTCAGCTCATGCAAAAACTGAAATCAACTCAAACGGACACTTCACAAACTATTTATTTATATTTCACGATAACATCAATCTTTACAGAATTTGTTATACATTTTCTAAAGTAATTCGTGCAGAAACAGCAAAATAAATTACAAATAACCGAAGTTCAATTTTGAATTTCCATTCCGTTTTCAATTTTCTTCTCATTTTTCTTCTGCAATCACATCGAATTAGAGATTCGGACAGGAGAAATTTACCTATCTGGAAGTTTCGCGGGGGAAAAGAATAGCGGTTTTCTTCGTCTTCTCTCTCTCGAGTGTGCTTTCATTCCGTGTTTTTCTCTCTGTTTTGGATTTTGGAATAGGAACAGAGGAACTTACACCAAGTGTACTTTCAGTGGTTGTTTGGTGTTTTGTCAGTTGACCCGGTTTCGGACCGGTTGAGGCCAGTGTTAGACCGGAGTAAACTCCCGGTCAAACCTTTCTTCATTCTAATATTTGTCAAAATGCATCAAATCAACGTACCGATCTCCAAATACAAATCTGGATACAAGCCTTTCTTCATTCTAATATGTAGCTATTGGCATATCAAAATATCATGTCGAAGTCGTCCATTGAGAGGTCAAACTCCCGTTAACTATTACCACGTAAGTTTCTAAAACAAGAATCATTCTTCCAAATCAATCATGAATCATTCATAAACCGAAACTAACCACACACGCAAGTCATAATACATAATATGAAGCTACTCGAGATCATAAGCCACCGAACAGGACGTTAATTCTCAAAATGACCGGTCGGGTCATTATAGTGAACATGAAGGCTTCACTGCCATCCTGCAATTACGAAAGTCATTGTGCGATAGCGTTGAAAAACTGCCTCACTGGCCATCACCACTAACCCATCGCATTCACGACCTTCACCATGCAAACGTGAAGCACTGCCAAACCACCCTCTATGATACCGATGCTCACTATACGATCACGTATTACAATCTTCCTCAACCGAACTAATCACACATCAGCAAAATCATCCATCTTCAGCATTGCTCCGAGTGGTTCTAAACACACCCGAGCCATTCGGGATCCCATCCAATTATACCAACAAATTCAAAAATATAATTTTGACCTACTCGAGGCCTCGGAACATATAAAATAAGATCACAACCAAGAATCACATCGCAAACCAAACTAATCAACTTCTAAACTTCGAACTGCATCTAACTAACTCTAAACGCGATGAATTGTACTTAGAAAACCCGGAATGACACCAAAATTCACACATATGTACAATATGACAAAACAAACCTACTCTTAGGCTTGAAACACCAAATATGGTCCGATAATACCAAAGTCCACCCCAAGTAAATTTTAGAAAACTCTAAATCCTTCAAAATACCAAAATTTGACAATAAGCGTCGAAACGCTCCAGGTCCACCCGAAATTCGGTCCAAACATACGCCCAAGTCTAAAATCATCATAAAAACATTCAAATCCTCGGAACGCTGAGGTTGTTTACTAAAAGTGTAAACTCAAGTCAAACTTGGCCACCTTAAGCCACTATTATGAAACTAAGTGTTTCTAATTCAACCTGAACCCTCCAAAACCAAACCAATTGCTCATACAAATCATAAAATAGGAAAAACACATACAAAAAGTCTTAAATATGGGAACAAAGTTCTAAAAAGTAAAACAACCAGTCGAATCATTATTGTTTGACTCAAAAGTTATCGATTACTTTATAAGTTATGGACAATCAAAAGTTGTGAGAGAGGGATAAATTGTAATCAAGTATAATAAACCCCGAAGATAGATCTATAGATTTTATATTGCGAATCTTAATAAGAAATGGCGAGATTATATGAACTATCAATGAAAATCACTAGGGAGATAAAGAGAGAATAATTAACACAGAGAGAATGATAGACAGAGAATAAATCAGAAGTTGTATTATTAAGAAATAACACTTGTTCTTACAATAAGGAAAACCCCTGTTTATATAGAGGAAAGGTTTTCTCGCTTAAAGAAAAAATTCGTTTAAGGATCGCTGACATCCTAAAAATATAAAAAGGGGGAGGAAAAGGGGCGCCCATATACGCGAGCCGACGCTACACCTTCATTGTTAAAGACGTGCCATCGATGTCATGCGGGCGTGAGAAGAGATATGTTTGGCCTTTATGAGGCGTGTGCGTGGGGGGAGACGTACTCGGCTCTTATTAGTTATATCCAATTCGACCACATACAGTTAGTCCCTCCACCTGTTGGAGATGTAATCGATATACGTCTGCAATAGGGGTAAAGATCGACTCGCCGTGGCGTCGTCCATATATTGGCACGTGGCTTGCTTTTTGAATTAACGTCACTGGCGGCATGCATCATAATTACAACTGCTCCCAAGGCAGGTCAGGAGACGATTTGACATTTCAGTTTCCCGCCACTTTCTCTGACACTCACCTCTTCGAATCCCGTGTATTAGGTTACTATAAATAGGAAGTGGTTTCAAGTTTTTCAATCCTTTACATCTCTTCAAGAAAAAGTTCTTCGTACCTTTGTTCTTTTCACAGCGACTTTTAGTAACTTTGTGTTTGACTTTCAGAGTTCGCTTTATAACTTCACAACCTCGTTGACGTGTCCCATATTTAATCAAAGACTAATTATTGCGAAGGGTGGTCGACGTCGTGAAGGAAAGGGGGATGAGGCCACTTCTAGGGTTCCTCCGTTTTCGGAAGGTGGGAAAAAGGCCTAAAAGCCTCTTGTCCCTCTTTCCATAGACAATGTGCTTCCCTGGGAGCTATATGTTCAAAGGGACTTTCCTTCCAGGTGTATAGCTCCTGCATGGGAGAAGTCTAAGTTCTTTGTGTCGCACCTGGACGACCTGCATGTCTCTTGTTACATTTCGAACATGGTGGTTATGGAAGCGGCCGGGGAAGATTTCGCCAATGTACACAGACCGGGGTTCTGTGCTTTTTATGAATACCCCTTCATAATTGGGTGTGGTCTCCCCATATACCCGTTGGCGGAGGATCTTTGTAGATTCTATAACGTATGTACAGCCCAACTTACTCCCTACACATGGAAAATATGTCATATATTAACGACTTATGCCGAGAGGGCCGGACTTGACGTCACGATACACCATCTACTACAATTGCTCAGTCCCGGATTCATGAGGTGGATGATGTTGCAGCTGAAGAATCGCGGGACGAAGGGTTTGGTTATCGAAATGGACTACAAGCCCAACCGTCAGTTTTGGTTGAAATTTTTCTTTGTCCGTACCTCGAATTTGGTGGCGGACCCCGCTGGATTCCCTGAAGTATGGAACCCCGAACGTAAGAGTCATTTCATGCACTTAACATTTTCAATCATTTACGCCTACTCGACCTTTGTAACCTCTCTTTTTTTTTGTATCTGCAGCCAGGGTGTCTATGCCCCGGTCCGTGCCGGACATTAGGGCATGGGTGGGGCGGTTGATCCCACTCGTCGAAGAATGCAGGACGTGGGTGGCGTTTACCACGAAATATGGCCTTCCAGGTATTGCGTTAGTTTTTGGTTTGGCGCTTCTATTCTTTGGTATCACACTCTTTGACGTATTTTTCCTTGGTTAATGTGTTGGCATCCCGGAGCATCCCACGAAGGAGGAGAAGATGTCGTGCTACTGCTTCCCCGTTGGCGGACTCCAATTTCGAGCATGTAGTTCATGAGCATATAG